>KQ464118.1:4857-150890 GCA_001304625.1 Trametes sp. AH28-2
ATCGCTTCCTTCACCGCGGGGTACCAATCCGAGCGGTCATAGGTCCGCGCCTGGTGCATCTCCTCGAGGTTCGCGACGCGTGCTTCCAACTGGCTTATCGCGAGGCGGTACGCCTCTTCGCGGAGGTCATCGAGCTCTTCCTCGACGCCGGAGAGGTTGTGCAGGTCTACAGCGGGCATCGCGAGGTCAGGATGTATCCCCCTCGCGCGGACGTCCTTATATCCCCGCGGTTATCAGCGATACCATCGATGCCGACTGAGGACAGTCGGGATTTCAGTGGGGGGGAGATGACGCGCCCAGGGCCCCGCCATGCCCCGATTCTTCGCTCTCGCGGACCCGCGGTACTCGCTATTCCACCCGCGGTGTACGCTATTCGACTCGCGGCCTCTCTGGGACCAAGCGGCTACCTTCCGCGAGCTCGAGCCCGACTCGCGGTTCCGCGCCCCTCGCGGAAGGACTTGTGCGGGACGTTGGACGGATCTCCGGCTATCGCGAGCCCGGTCCGGGCGCTCGCGGGCTCAGGACGCCGGGAGCGCGGTCCCGTGATAGTGGGACCCGTGTCGCGGGTCTAGGCGCCGCGCGGTCGCGGCCTCGCGGTCGCGGACTTTCTGTTTTATTTATTGATGGACTTAGCTACGGACTCGGCCTGTAAAATACACGGCACAGCGCCGGGCAATGCAGATTCCCCCTTCCCCCTTCTCAGGATCTCAACTCTGAGCTTTCACTGCGCCTGCGAGATACTCTGCGACTTATTGCGAACTGCGTCTGCGTCCTGCGTCCTGCGTCCCTGCGAATTCCCTCCGCGATACCGCGACTTCCGTGTTCCCGCGGACCCCTGCCCGAAATCAACCTCGCGACTCCTCGCGGCTCTCGCCACGTCACCTCGCGCACCTCCTCTAGCCAGGGCACCCCGACTCTAACCTCCTCCTGCCTCGCTCCCTTCGCGACAAGTCCCCCTAAGCCTCGCAGGACCTCGCGACGGCCTCGCCCTACAAAGGCTCTCGGCCTTCTACGCCGGCGGTTGGGTGTTGTTTAGGAGCATCATTTTGGTGACCACCGCAGGGGGGTGAGTAACTATCTCACAGTCGGCTTCCTCCTCGCTAGACGGCTGCTGCGCCGTCCCTGTTCGCGATTCCTCCTCGAGCACGTTCCCGCTCGATACAACCTTCTCTTGAAGAAGAATTCCTCGTTGGGAAGTTCACCCAAACCGCATGGCCTACATCGAGACCGCCGGTCTGACCAAGGACGAACGGCGTCGCGCTCGGGCAGAGATCTTCAGACTCTTAGCCCAAACACTGCGAAGTGTGGAACACTACACCGCGGAGCTCCAGCGTGTCGACTGCGTGGTCGCGCCCGAATTCGCTCCTCGCGCATACACTGGGCCTTACCCGTTCTACACCGACGACATAGTGCGTCACGCCGCAGCCTGTGGGATAGCCCCGGATGCGCTGGAGCCCGAATGGACTGGTTGGGCCAGCCATCACCACAGTACGCCGCCGACCGTCGAGGCAGCCCAACCGGAAGAGGTTCCCGCCCCGGGGACTCCCGAAGTCGAGGCACCCGGCATCGCGGGGAGCGGATCGGAGGTTACAGCTCCGGGGAACGACCACGACGAGGCGGCGCGCGCGGGGGAAACACCCACTACTGGAGACCCGCCCGCGCCTGCCGATGGGGACGTGACGATGACGGACGCTGCGGCTCCACCGCCGCCCCAGTCCGCCTAACTCATGGCTGGACCCCGTTCCGGTCTCGTCAAACTGACGATGACCTCCACTCTTACGGTACTATCGAGATGAACGCGTCCTGCGTCATAAACATCACGGCGCGACGGTAACTCGTCTCGCCCGTCCGACGGTGATCCCCGAACGGCGGACACCTGCTATTCACTGCCCTCATCCTGTACGGACTGTTTAGATTACTAGTCTTGGTGATCACTGACGCAGGGATCGCGTTCAGCGGGGGAGGGTGTAAGGACCCGAGTCTCTGGATCGGCGTCTAATGATACTGTACAGCTCGGTCGTTGCCGAGAACACTAATACTCGGGCGGCTACCCGTCCGAGTAGGGCATTCTTTTGTACTTCGCTACTCCACGTCTTCCAGAGTAATCACTCAGTTCAACGTACTGTCAGCGTGTCTCAAGAACCGTCTCTATTTGGCACTCATCTAGACGACATACTTTACACTGATCCACTGGTAGCCCAGGATGTCTTTTCGCGCGATCAGCGTCGGGCCTTGCAGTGTACGAAGTTGGGAGCGAGCAAGATCGAGAACGGACTGATCCGCCAGTGGTTAGAGGTGCGCAGGAAACATGCACACTGGGAATCTACAACGTCGCACGAGCTGTTCAGGCTCAGGGACGGGGCAATGGCTGGTCAGTGCCCCGCGCAAATGGGCCAGACGTCGCGGACTGGACCATTTCAAGTAATTAGTGACATCGCGGTCGCATGGCGGCCTGCCATCGCAGCTCTCCTTTCCCGTCCGAGTGGCCAAACCCTCGTTGTTCTTGGCTGTTATCAACACACACATGCAAGAACCTCCGCTGGCATGATTGGTAGCGGTTACATATTCAACTTGAAACTGCGGACCTAATGTGCGAGTGCTAGAGCAATCCCTCTGCACAATTGCAATGAGCGCATTCCACTGGCACCACAAGCTTCTTGTCGACGAAGAGTATCAATCAGCCCACGCTCTGCTACGGGAAACCCAGCCTACGCGTGAGGACGCTCTTCAACACTTTCAGGTGGTTTATTCGCAACAGCGGTTGCAAGTCCTACAGGACCGAGTGAACAGTACTGCCGAAGCCTAAATTCCTACGGATTCGCGAGCTTTGCACTGACAACAGTGTACGCCCCGATGGTGTCCCTGAAACAAAACATGAAAGACGGTGGGATTGAACTGACCACACGCTGGATACGGTCAAAGACAGCAAGAGTAGGTCTTCGGCGCAAGTACAAGCAGGGACTGCGGGCGGGGGAAGGATACTAATACAACGATCAGACAGTCACAAAAGGAAAGCCAAACCGGAACCGCCATCTCAGCTTACGTCTCACTGTTGTACCCCTCGTAAACTTGTACCGCACCTTCGGATTCGCCCGTGCTGCTAGTACCGGGCGAAACCCGGGCATAGCTACTATATGACGAACGTGTTAGATTACTCGTTCACAATATTAATATCATCAGTTATCATCTCACCGTCGCGGAAGCCGGAGTCGCGCGAGGCTCTGCGTCGGACACGGAGTGGTTTGTCCCGGTCTGGAATTGATCCGACAGCTCGACCGAGATCCACAGAGTTCTGCGGTCGCGCTCGACGGAGCTATCGACGGGTCTCTCCAGCGTCGCACGAAAGACGCGGAACCTCTCCCCAGTCCTGTCAACGTGAACTCGAGCCGAGAAGCTGGCTAGAACCTGTTCGGTGGTCTTGCCGGCGTCGAAGGAGGTCTGGGCGGTACTCAGTCTCGTCTGGAGTGTGGTTGATGATGGAAGGCACTTACAGTGTCAGAACCGGCCAAGGTAGCCGACTCCAGGAGGTCGTACATGACGGGAGAGCTCCGAGCGGTATTGTTCGCCTCCGCAGTCAATGAGAACATGTGAGTCGCCTCCGTATCGAAGCTCGCCCTAGCGCGGCCTTCGTCTTGTTCGTCGAGCGTGAGTGAGAAGCGGATGGCGAGAGGACCACTATTGTGTAGCGAAGCAGCAAGCGCGGCACTGATCGGGGATAGATGGATCGACTGGGAGTATGGGGGCGTGGAAGATCCGGGGATTTCATGTCGCCACGTTGACAAGTCGGAATGACATGGATCGAGGTGGATTTTGACGGCAATCCGGTGGCGGTCGCGCTGGCACTCGGGGATGGAGATCTTGAAGCCGGAGTTACAGAGCGCAGCCTCGCACCATGGGGCGACTCGGAAGACAGCGCCATCCGCTCGGTCCGCCGGCCAAAGGTCAATCCCAGCGGGCTTCGGGGACGCGAAGCCCTCTGCTCGCAGCTTAGACATCGGAAGCGTTGCTTGGTGTCGGAAGATGGTCAGAGTTCGGGAAGTTGGCAGACATCGCCGAGTCAGTGCTGCAGTCAATACCGCCTCGGGAAGACGGATGGTGTGGAAGGGCCTGTGCCTCGCGTCCTGGCACTGCACATGAGTGGATACCAACAAGCTCCCCTCTCCGGAGTCCGTCCGGCGGAGGGGCAGCGCGAACAGCGAGCCTTTCGCATCCCGGCACCGCAAGAGCGCAAGAATGTGGGCACGTCCGAGCTGCATGCAATTCTCACACTGGCCCCCGGGGAAGGAGAAGTCGTTGAATATATCGGGGATCTTCTCTAGGTCGATGCAGAGGAAGTCGGCACGAACACCCTGAGGCGTGAAGAGGAAGTGGAGCAAGGGTGCCTTGGCCCCTCCCAGAAGCTGCTCGAAGGCCATGGGGGACAACGAAGTGACCGTACCGACATTCCAGAAGTCCGATGGCGACTCTGCCAAGAGTCCGGTCGCGACGCTGTCAACCGGCTCATCCCGGGGATCCGAGCGTTTGTCCGAGGGTGGCAGGGGATAGCTCCGGCCCCATGCGAAGATGCTCTGGTCGGGAATCGTCTTCATGATCTCCTCCTGGAGGCGCAGGAAGGCGTTGGTCCCTTCGCCGTACATTGGAACGATGTGCACGCCGAAGATGCCGAGCAGCGAGTACGCCCGATCCTCCACGAACTTCGTCTTCCGCCCCGCCGCCCACGACATCCGCTTCGCGACGCTGACAGCATCTGGCTTGTCCCGACCGATGAGGACGTTGAGATCGACGTTTGTGATCTGCTCAAGCGTCGACGCTAGCCCCACTTTAGTGTTCAAGACTTTCCAGTCTTCGGTGAGGAAGATAACGCGTTCCGGCGCGATGAGTTCCTGCAACGTCCAGCCACGCGTGTGCCATCTGCTCTCCCGAAACTTGGATCCCGAGTTCTGGGGGTCTTCGCTATCGAAAACGCCGGGGAGATAGACGAAGCAGACGTTCGCGAGCCTATACCATTCGTACATGGAATTGAGTGAGGTGGAGACCTCCGCGTTGTTCGTCTTGTCGATGCAGCACGCGTCGAACCAGAGCAGGCGGTACCCGGCCTCGCGAGCGACCTTGCAGAGCCCCTTGAGTTTGGGTGAGAGCCTTGGATGGGCGAAGAAGGGGGAGTGCGAGCCGCCGGCGACGTAGAGGCTTGCATTCAAAGTAGCGGAGTGCGAGGCCTTCCATGACTCCGCGATCTCAGACTGAAGCTTCCGAACGTCACCGTACGACTGCTCGCCGCCTCGTTCCCAGGTGTGAGATATGATGGCGTAGACGACCTTGCTCGGATCTTCATGCTCCTCGAATTCGCCCGTGAAGGTGTTCAAGAATCGCGGCATGCTTGAGACATGTACGGTTAGTAACCTTGTCGAGGAGGCCATCTCATTCGGCACCGATATGGCACTTACCTATGTGGCTCAGTGGCTCTGGGGGGACAATGGTCACGCAAATGGGGGATCGCGTAGGGAGGAATGCTCAGTGTGGGGTGTCGAGGAGCCTGTCCGGTAGACTCGCATTATATGCGTCCGGTGTGGAGCCTCCAAGAGCCGAGGAACAGACGCTGCATATAAGTCAAAGTACGACAACGCCCACGAACCACCGTCAGCGTCTTGCCTGTCGCGATAGCTTGCATCTCAAGGTGATAGGTATACATACTTCCCGTCAGCTGCATCTGACACATCCATCTAGCAATACCTTGCACGTATCGGTTATAGATCAGTGTGCGAAACACAAGCACGTGTTGGTTCAGGACTACTCACCCGACACCCATGTATGCCGTGCATTTCATACGCATCCCAATGGAGGATCCCGTACTCCATGGAGGGCACGCGCGGCGTCTGAAGCGTACAGTTGTAGGCACAATGTTGCTCCGCTCGCCTACTTCTGAGGCAGAAGTTAGGAAGCATGTCCACCAGAACATCATATGACACGTACATTCGGGCCCATGGGTGCACATGGGACTACGGAGGTTACGCTGAACGGACGTGTGAAGGCCCTGATTCACTGTGCCTTATCCTAGCGTCGATATGAACTCAGTCTGAAGAAAGGAGGTGTGGAGGATCTGAGCGGGCAGCTGACGCGTATACCTGATCAATGTATCGTACCTGACCGCGATGCGAAGACTAGGGAGTCAACGCTCAACATAGGAAGCCCTGGAACTTGAAACTTTGTGATTGGTGTCCAAGGGAGTCTTGATTATACCCGGCACCCTGTCCTCTTCGTCATACCTTGATGGCGCAGACTTTGCCTTCTTGTCCCATCGGGGAGCAATCCGAAGTCGTGTCCACGAAGTGCGAAGTCTAGAAATTGCGACCTCAGCAAATGCAGGTGCGAGTGGATGTGGCACACGGGGTGACTGGTCTAATGCTTACTGGGCGTTCTAAACCGGGTTGACGACACGAGACGGCTATGCAATCGATGTACAGCATACACCCACCGTACGCCCGCAAGGAGCTCCAGACCGGCGGAACGCGGACTCGACATGCCTGTCTAACGTTAGTCCGGACGCCGGCACGCGGAACTTCATAACTCACAACGATGAATGCAGCAATCCGAAATTCTAGCCATGCTACGTGACAAGTGAGAAGGCCTGCATGAATGGCCGCGAAGGAGGCACAAATAGGCGCTGGGCGGCGGGATGAAGTCGACAAGGAGGGCGGTTCCGACACAAGGGCGTGTACATAGCTTGACGACAGGCAGGGGGACGGTGAAGGCGGGACGAGCGGTAAAGACGGTATTAGGGCGCATCGGGGCTTGCACGAGTGTTCCGGGCCGACAATGGCACCGTCATGCGTACGCCCCAACGGCGTACCTCGCGCCTACCTCTGCGTGGCGCATATATCCCCGCCAGAGGGCCGCTCGGGGAGGACGGGTGAGTCAGCGCCGCAGGTACGCCAGGTTGGCCTTACAGGGTGCAGTCGTAGAGCGGGGCGGGATGGAGGGGGTTGACCGCGGTGCCGTCGAGGTGCTTGGCTCTGTGTCGTGTGCGTCTGGCAGACAGATGCCCTTGGCTACCGCCTTTTGAGGCCGTGCAGCGAGTCCCAAACGTCGTCGCATCCGTTATGAGAATGCTAGGGCATATATCAGTCAGCTGGAGGGGGTCATCAAGAGGGTGCAGCGACGACGATAGCACTTCTGAAGTCTGGTGACATGAATTTTCGACACCGTTACCATGAATCGGGTTTGAATGGACTCAAGACGCACTGTAGAGGCACCATAGCCGGCGTGCACTGCGTCCCGACGACGTATGCGGGCTGGCGATAGGGGAGGCGGGAGGAAGGACGGGAGTGGTCCGCAGCAAGTCGGCGTGCCCCGCCAAGGGACGCTCGCGGCACTTTCGCGCAGACTATGATGACGTCTAACAAGCGTGCAGAGTATACCACCAGCTGGTGGGGCTGAGAGGGAGGGAATGAAATTAGGGCGTCGGAATCCGGCGATGAGGAGGTCGAGGTAATGGTCGACATCCTCTACCCCATTTGGCTCCCCTGAGAGACGAACACATGCAGGATCGAGTCAGTAAGAGGTATATGCTCGTATTAAGGAACGGCTACTATAGCGCCTGTACCGAGTCAAACAACGTACCGATTCGTATCGTGGATGTAGGGAAACTGAGAATTCGAAGAGCTCAGCGCAGCTCGCGACGAGGGGCTCCGCGAATGTACATGTATGGACTCAAATGCGTTTCAACAGTGCCTAGGAGCTGCAGCGCGTCCACATCGAGCGTATTGTGCTGGTGCTGGGATGAGAAGGAGGGGGAGGGGAGCAGAGGGTGGTGGACGACACATCCTGGCCGGCCTGGAGGGGCGGCTTCGCGCGCGCGCTCGTACAGGTCCGAGGTCGCGATCGACGTCTGCTCTGTGCGCAGAGCTCTCGTCGCGGGCAACGCGTCCGAGCTGTCTTTCTTTCCGCGGCCAGCTCGAGCGCGACCTCTGGACGACGCGCTCTCATGTCATGCATGAGTTCAAACGCCTTCAGGACGGTAGATGCGGATCTGGTGCTGCAGATGCGCCGTGGACCGATCTGCTGTGCCGCTTGGCAACGACGACTGTCGATTAAACGATGGCTTTGGTAGTACCACCACCACCCTCCATACCCCGCCCCCGCGACGTCTAGCCGCACACCTGCACAATGTCCGAGCGCACCGTGGGGCCGCAGCGTACACCAGATCTGCACGAATCGTCCCCGCTCGGAACGCTCATCCGCCGCGCATCTTCGCGCCGCGCGCCCAACCACAGACCCGCCAACCTCGAGCCCCTGACGCCCCCGCGCTCCGCAGGAAACAGCGCACCACCGTCCCCGCTGCTGCACACACAGTTCAGGTCGTCGACCGCGACAGCGTCCTCGTATTACGATGACGCGAGCATGCGCACCTTTTCCTGGGACGGGCGGTCGCAGGCCACGGGCAGCGTGCCCCCCTCGCCGTCCAGCACGCACACGTTCCGCGCGTCCGAACAGCGACAGCAGTACCCAGAACACGGGCAGGACTATTTCCAACAGCCACACCGTGGACACGAGTCGGTGCGTTCCTCAGAGTATGACATCGACGACATCACCGCGCGGTACCGCGACACCTGGCGTGCGTCCAACCTGGAGCCTCCTCGAGGGTCCGCATATGCGCCGCAAGAAGAAGAAGTGCCCGCACTGCCCACCGTGGTCGTGTCCGCGGAGCCCGAGCAGCGCATCGCTACGGGAGGCGGAGGGCGGGTGCCCTCGCGCGTCCCGAGCGGGACGGTCAACTTCTCGCGGCCGGGGCTGCCTGCGGAGGATGTGGACAAGAAGCGCGAGGTGCTGATGAGGAACTCGCGGAGCCCGCACTCGCCGCTGCACTCGCCCGCCGCCAGCCAGTTCTCAGGCGCAAGCGGGCCTGGGGGACAGGGCTCCCGTCCCGTGTCGCCGGCGTCGTTCTCGGACAGACAACCGCTCCCGTCTCCGTCGGCTTCCTCTTCAGGGCTCCAGACGCCTGGCCTCAGCCCCCGGATCACCTCCTCGAACAGTGTATACTCGGAGTACTCGTACTACGAGCTCCCACCGACCCCGACCACGAACTCGCAACCACCGACGCCTGGCTTACCGCCGCCATCCCCACACGCGCCCCCTCCCACCAAGCCCCCGCTCGCCCGGTCCCCCTCCTCGGCAGCGATCAAGGGCGAGCCGGTGAACCTCACGGACCCGCAGACGCCGCAAGATTTCCTCCAGGTCGGAATCCAGCACCACCTCGCGAACCGGCTGGAGGAGTCCGCGCGGGCGTTCGAGAAGTCGGCGACGCTCAACGGCGGGGGGGGGCGGCACGGGTGGGGGTGCGCGAAGAGCGAGGTCGCGGGGTTCCGATGGTTGAGGCGTGCCGCAGAGCTCGCCGTGACGGACCTGGAGAAGGGGAAGCAGGGCGCGGACATGGGCGCGGTGAAGGTGAGCTCACGCTTCGGAGGTTTGAGCGAATTAACGAATCCTGACGGGACACTGCGTCGTTGCCAGTCGGAGCTGGTGCTCGCCATCTACGAAGTCGGGCAGAGCTTCTTCCACGGGTGGGGCATCGAGAAGGACAAGGAGATGGCCGTGGTCGGTGGTGTCCCCCTTTCCCGCCCGCCTGCCGCATCCGAGCTGACCCTTCGCCCCCGTCTCGTGCAGCAATACTTCCGCGTCGCCGCGCGCCTCGGGGACCCCGATGCGCAGCAGGAGCTCGCGTTCTGCCTCCTGAACGGCAAGGGCTGCAAGAAGGACAAGCGCGAGTCGGCGAAGTGGTACCGCGCCGCGGTGCGTCTCCGCCCTTCACTCTCGCGTACCTTGACAGGTGTAGCTGACGCGACAACACGCGACAGGTCGCGCAGGGCGCGAGCGACATCGGGCTGGCCTGGATATACAAGGACAAGTACCAATGATGCACACTGGCCAAACCTCACCGTCCCCGATGAGCAGGCTGCTGTCGGACTGAAGAGTGCGGGACCTCGTCGATACCCCGCTCCGTAACGATCCCTCGTGAACCACACTGATCCTCGATCCGAGTCCAGAACTTCATGTAACTCCTATGCTTTGCGGCCGTCTCTCTTCTTGGTGTTAGACCTGTGTATTTGTCTGTCTTGCTGGTTGCTGTATCATTATTCTATGCGTTTCACGATTCCCCGGTACTGGATATGGGGCCGCAAGCCCTGAAAATATGACCTGGGCCTCGAAAGCGCGGTGATGACCACGACGACTGAGTACTAAGATCTAAGACCCGAGGGTAGACGAGGAAAAATATGCTGCCCCAGTGAGGCTCGAACTCACGACCTTCCGATGTGCTATCTGGGTAACAGTCGGACGCTGTAACCAACTCAGCCATGGGGCACATGTGAGGAGCTTCCCTTGTGCGCATGCAATCGCAAGACGCCCCATCAGTTCATCAAATACTTCCGCGAAGCAACTCCTCATCGCCACGGCTCGGGTACTTACCCAGCCACTCGTATTTTAGGAACGTACGCGTCCCACTCTATTTCCATCTCGTGCGCATATTCCGCCACGAAAGGCCCATGCCTTGCATATCACCGCAGGAAGCACCCCCATTCCCCGGGCGACACCCAAGCCCCGGCTTGCCTCACACGCACACAAGCTGTTGGTCCCAGAACCCAGATACCGTCTATTCGGGAGACGGCCGCGGTCGATCCGCACAGCAGCGCGCCGACTAACCATGATCTACAAGCAGAACGAAAGGAGCGAATGCTACAACAGTAAAATGCAACGAATGACAGCCACGAATGCAGAAGGAGGACCCGCACGGCAGCCCGCGCCACGTCGAGCGACGCGGGCAGCAGCGCCCTGAGAACCCAAGAAGGACCCGCCCGGTCTGCCCGCCCAGCGCCCGCTAATTAGGGGTTACGGCGCCGGGAGGGGAGAGAGGAGAGGGGACGCGCTCAGAGCGCACGGCGGCCGTTGCGGAAGCCGCCGCGGCCGAACCCGCTCGAGGGCTTGTTCGCGGACGGGGGCGCCGCAGCCTTGTTGCCGCTGGAGAAGCCGCCCTGGTTTCCGGGAGTCTTGCCAGTGTTCGCGCCCTTGATGGCGCCGACGGTGGCGGTGGCGGCGGGGGCAGCAGCGCTGGACGCGGGAGGAGCAGCGGCGGAGTCCGAGACGGTGAACTAGGGATAGCCGGTCAGTAATTTGAGCGATGGGAACGAGTACAAGGAGCTGCTCACGTAGACCATGTCGTCGAGGGAGCCGTGCTGCGCAATAGCAACGAGCGCAGGCTGGTGGTTCGCCGCGGAGTTGATGGACGCGAGACGGTAGGTACCAGCGGGGAGACCACCGGGGACGGTGGCGGTGAGGATACCGTTCTGCGCAGCGTCGTTAAGACCCTTAAAGAACACGAAGCCGTTCAGGGGGTCGGTGGGCGTGGTCTGGTCGAGCGAGGTGAGCTTGTCGACGACAACGTGCGAGTGGCCCTGGATGTCGCCCGCGCTGTTCACGACCTGCGGGGCCGCGAAGTAGTTCTCCTGCGCGTTCGTGAAGTGGCCAGTCTCCAGGTGGCTGATCGCCATCTGGATCGTGAAGTCCTTGTTCGCGGGGATCGTCGCGCCGTTCTTGGGGAAGACGAACTTGGACGAGGGCATGTTGGCCGTCGAGGCGATGATACCCATGGGCGCGGGGTTGCAGGAGCCCGTCTTGATCTGCTTGCCGTTGGTGATCGGCAGGTTGGGCACCGTCGCGCAGAAGTTGATGAAGTTGTTCGTCGACGTCAGCGAGGGCACCTGGCCAGCGGTGGGCTGGTCCTGGCCATCGTCCGCAAAGCCGGTGGCGATGACAGACTGGACAAGCGCTGCAGACACATCAAGGTCAAGGGTCAGCGTGCTGCGTCGGATGCACCAATGAATTGAACGCACTCAGGGACTTCTGGGGATCACCGCCCGTGGTGGTAGAGCCTGACGAGGCGACGGCAGCACGCGCCTCCTGTCGATCAGGTCAGTGACCGCAGCGCTAGTGTGAGAAGAGCCGAACATTTACCAGAGGCGAAGCCTGCACGAAGGCGGGGACGAGAGCGAGGAGAGCGGCGACGGATGCAAAGCACTTCATGGCTGTAGTAATCGTAAGGGGTCGACGCGAAGCTAGCTTCGGGAGGTGCGAAAAGACCGGGGTGGGTTGGTGGGATTAAACTGGAGAGTGTGTCAGTAATTGTGCACCGTGCATTGGGGGCCGAGGAGCTCACAGGGACCGGGACCGGGCAGCTCTGCTGCAGTAGATGTAAGGAAGAAGGGGAGAAGGGGGATGGAGAGGACGGTCGAAGACGGGCGGTATATATGGGGCCGGGGCGACAGGGAAGACGAGGGCGTTGTGCTGTGCCGAGGCACATCTGCCCAGCAGAATGCCGTACGTCCAGGAGGGGCATGTACAGACTGTCACCAAGGGAACTCGAGCTCGGGGCTATAATTGGCTGGACGTTGGCAGATCGGACGGTCAGTTCGGGGCGTGGTCTGAACCTTGCCTCCTTCGCTTGGGAATGGCTTGCGGCTATGGGCGCTCTGGATAGACACCGGGCGCATGGTCGCCGATGTGGCCGTGCGCGCTGATTGGCCAGCCGCCCTAGGACGCCAGTCGAGCTGCCATACGTCATGCCCATCAGCACAACACGCTCGCCCACGTCCAATAACGGACGCTCATTTAGACGTCGGACACACACCCTTTGCCTGCACCGCGCACATGAACGCCGCCAGCGTGTCCACCTCCTTCACCTCCTGCTCCCGGAAGTGCCGCTCGGCGATCGCGGCCAGCACCCCGTCCACCTCCGCAATGTCCCCGTACACAGGCGGAGGGGCTGGGAACCGCTCCTCCTCCACAAGTCGCGAACTGCGCCGCCTGTTTGCCCCTGGATCGCGACGTGGGCGGTTCGCAGCGGCTCCGGTCGGCACTGGTCCGGGGCTGGCAGTTGACGTCTGTCGCAGAGCGTGGCCGTGCGGCGGGACGTGGCTCTTCGCCTTCAGCAGCGAAGAAGGCGGCCCAGGATCCTCGACGGTCAGCGGTGACGGATCCAGGTCCGGGATCAGGTCGAAGTGCGCGAGGTACCTATGCAGAGCATCGGTCGGGAATGCTGTGAAATCAATCTGCGGGGAGACAGAGGACGTTAGATCAACGTGCTGATACGGGCGGGTTATTTTCGTATCAGCGTAGGAGAAGCTCTCCCAGGGTTGTATCAACCAGGAAGAGCGGGCACATGATGCTGACGGCAGACGCGCAGTGTCCGAAGTACAGAACCATTCCCAATAGGAACCCGCACCAAGGCGACCGAGGCTCCACAGAAAAATCTTCCTCCGTGCGTGGCGGCCGCGACGTTGCAGTATGCTTATAGTGCCGCAGCTTGCACGGCAGCCGCTGCACAGTTGACAACCCCGTTCCCCTGTTCCGCAGATCCCCGCGCAATTCAGGTCGCGTCGCAGCTCACTTTAACTGGACATGCCTGCAGTTCGACAGATGGGATATGCGTCCTGCTCGGCACGGCCTGACACGACGGGACGCGTCTCACGTCTCTCAATCACTCTGCCGTCGTCCATCGTCCGACGTGTAAGAGAAGTCGGCCGAATGTGCAGCGCATGCGGACGAACCACAATGTCTCTTCCTGCGAACCACGCGCTTTGTGGCACCATGCATGCCTAGCCTGTTATTCCCCATAACACTCCTAAGGGCATCCAGGGAGCTCGGCCCGGAGCAATAACTCTCCCTAGGTGCCCTCTGGCCGTGTTTTCAGGCGTGTACGTTGACCACGGTGAGTCTGTCTCTCAACAACGTTTGCCACCCCGTACCCCCACGCGGATCCGCTAGAGGGACTCAACAGTCCATTGAGGGCGGACTCACCAAAGAGACTCGATCTTCCTTCTCCCCCACATGTCCCGAGTTTCCCGCATTCCTCTGAGTCTCGGTGCTCGCGGCAGACGCGTCGACGCGCTTGCGCTTCGTGCGCTCGCGATCGCCGTCTGCGCGGTCGCCCGCTGCGCGCTTTATGCCTGCCGCGGCGTGGTACGCGGCATCGTCTGCCTGCGCCGCGCGCTTGCGTGCGTTTTGCCCGCGGACCCTGGGCGCGGGGACGGCTTGGCCGGCGAGAGGCGTGGAAGGGGCGTTGGAGGCAACGCCGCTCGTGCTGGAGGGCGCATGCGCGGAAGAGGGGTGGCCGTGGGTATGGCCGTGGGAGGTGGAGGTCGTGATGGGCATGGCCGATGTTGTGTGGGTGCCGACGAAGGCAAGGCAGATAGTGTAGGTTCGAGGTCGATGACGCGTGGGTCCCGTTTGGCGAGTTCAGACCTGGGTGTATGCGCTCAAATTCGAGCTTGGAGGCGCCCGATACTAGGATAGCTCGCCGGGAGAGGTACGCGGTCGGACAATTATGCCAGCGGAGGTTCGTGTGTGTGGGTCTCGACGACAGCCGAGGACAACGAGCGGGCGGCGGGGGGAGAGAAGGAGAGATGCGAGGCGTCGTCGCGCTCCTATGGCCCAGTCCCTGAGTTCGCGTTCGCGCGGGGAAGCGGCGAGCCACCGGTCCGCCAGGCACCGCTCGCGTGGCTTTGTACTTCGCGTTCCCCGCGGCTCTTTCCAAGCTCTTTCAGTACTTCCAGTTCCACTCGATTGATTTAACCTGCGGTTGTTACTACTCACTAGATCTGCTCGTGCCACCCTACACTGACGAGTGCTCTATAGAACGTTACATGGAGCTCAAACCGGGGATATACATACATGCAAGGCTACTTGCCCCTCTGCACCCTCCAAAACCCTCGGGCACCACCGGGATCCCCGCCTCCCACCGAACCAACGTCAAAACGTCGAACGACGTCGTAATAGTAGGCCCGACCTTCTTCGTATTTCTGCCTCACCTTCTCGTACGCAATGTCGATGTCTTTGACCAGCATCTCCCCAGACGCCGCCTCAGCATCGTCCGAGGCCGTCGGACATAGATGCCGTACGAGCATGCCGCCGAGGAAGAGGCCCGAATTCAGCGAGGTGATGATGCCCTGCGACGACAGGGGGTCGAAGGCGAGCGCAGCGTCCCCAACCGCGCACCAGCCGCGTCCCCTAGCAACTCCGCTCGCACCAGACTCAGAGTTTGGATCTGAAGTTGGGAGCTCCCACCCTGCGTAGGGCTCGAGCACGGACGACCCGGCCGCGGTCGACCGCGTAAAGCGCGTCTCGGGGCGTACCTCGTATGCTGGTGGATCCTCGACGGCGCCGGCGCCAAGTCCAAGTGCTTTGGCTATGTGATGCGTCTGAGAAGCGAGCATGTCCATGAAGCCGGCGGTCGTGCGCGCGACGCGTGCGCTTGGGTCCGAGGGGTTCGTCGTGTAGGTGACCAGCCGCTTCCCTTGCGGGAGCCGTGCAGTATACCACCACCCAGAGGGCGTAGCTTCGATGAGGGTACGGTCGTCGCGGTCGTGCAGATTCGCTGGAACTCCGCCGTCGAGCTCCTCAGAGTTGTTGTCGGTCGCTTCAGTTTGGGCGGTGTCGAAGACAAGGTAGAAAGCGAGGAGATCGTGACTTTTCCGTTGGACTGCGCCGAGCTACGGTGCGAACGGTCAACGTCGTGACCCAATATAGCGCAGACTTGAGTGACAAACCTTACGTGCGACAGATGCCCTCCGCCCCGTCGCGTCCACGATCCACGTCGCACGAAAGGTCTCCAGCTTCCCCGACTCCCTCATCTCCGCGTCTACCTCCCAACCGTATAGTCTGTCCGGCTCGTCCACCCTGCGGACCGCGACGAACTTACCCTTCCGCAAATGGTCCTGGCATGCCTCACGGAGTGTTTCGTCGAAGCGCGCGCGATCGAGGTGCCACCCGCTGCCGTAGGGATTCATAAGGGAGTACGTCTCGTGGAGACGCTCGCTCGCCCAGACGGAGGCGTTGCCCGTGCAGGAGGCGTGCAGACGATGCTTCGTGTCCTCAGCCATGCGCGCGGGAAGAGATGGGTCGAGCATCGACAGCGTGCGTTTGGCTACGGCGGGCAGCGACTCGCCGACCTGTGCGCGGACTGCATATTAGGTGCTAAACGTGTGCAGAGTGACCGGTGAGTGCACCTTGAAAGCATCAGGGTCTGCGTCGTCGATGACAAGTATCCGCAGATGGTTGGACGTGTCGTGCCGTGCAATGGAGAGGGCGGTCGCGCATCCTGCGGGCCCACCGCCCACCACGATCACTGGTGTTCCACTTCGCTATTAGCTGAGGGCAACTGACGACCTGGACGTCGGGATCACGCTGAGCTACGCACCGTCGAAGTGTGGATTGGTGTCCATAGAGGGCTGAAGTGAAGTGGGGGTGCTGTGGACGGACCAGCGAGGGACAGTGGATGCCTGTGATGCCTACGAACCCCCAAGGTGTGATTGGACCGGCAAACCTTCGCCTTGCCATTGGGTAGACTTTTAGTACGTCCTCGTGGTGCACACCTGCTCCGTAACTGACAAGTACAGGGAAGGTCTTGTCACGGTGGCCTCTCAGAGCTCCAGGCTCTCTACAAGGACGTAAACCTGGAGAGTCGGGGGAGGCCTACGATGCACAAACGTTGCTGCCATTCAATATCCAGCACTCGTGGCGCCAAAAAACCGTGACTCACCGCTTCGTGCTCGCCAGGGGAATGCATCCTACCGCAATGCTGGCGAGCTCGAGGTCCCGATGGCGGGGCCTGGAGGTCTTCACCACGGGGATCTTGTATCACCGGTGCCACTGGCAGGACTGGGGCGAGCCTCGAGTAACCATAATTTGGCTCGCGTAGTCCACGCGTAATCGGTAGTCTATATGCCGTAGTTCGGGAGGCCCTGACGTGTGGGAAGACTAGTCCTCCGCGTTGGTCCCTGAAGGGGCATTGGGATTGCCGACGCCAGTGGTGTGCATCTCCGAGGCTTGCCTGACACCTGCAATTGGGGTACGGAGGACAAGGACGACGATCTTCCCATACAAGGCACGGAAGGTGTCGTCGCGTAACTTGCGGCGCTTGACTGATTGTCGATGCGGCAGACTCTGGAAGGGGAGGACAGCTGGAAGGGAACCTCCAAGTCGACATTGCTCACCTGGCCGGAAGGGTCCAACGCCGTACCTCAGGTGATCGTACCTTTCGACGTCTGGGCGTCACCGAGGGCAAGTGCGTATATGTTCCTGGGAGGCGAGTGTCGAGTGAGTCTCGTCCTCGAAACTCTGAGAGCACGTATCGCCGTCATCTCACCATGTCTGAGCCTGCTGCCCATCTGCTCCCCTTCGAGCCTGTCAAGAGCGCGCCTAGAACCGGACAGTGGACGAAAGACGACCTCATCCATCATGTCCAGACTGTGCGTATCTCTCCGTCTACCGCGCGAGTCGCGTACGCTGAATCCCTCTTCGCGCAAAATCATAGGCGTTGTCTGTCGAACTTGGCACCTTGCCCATCTACTTCTGCGCCCTGTACAGCATTCATCAAGACAACGGCGGAGTGGGCTCGAAAGCCCGCGCGCACATTCTCTGTACGCACCGTCATCTATGGTCAACTTGTGATAGACGTTGAGCGTTTCGCAGCGATCGCCGAACAAGAGATGCTGCACCTTGCACTTGCGGGCAACCTGCTTTGCTCCATCGACGGCAAACAAAAGCTCTACAGCAAGCACTTCATGCCGACGTACCCGTCCGAGATCTTGTTTGAAGGGATCCCCATGAGGCTGCAGCCGGCGAACAAGGAGAACCTGGAGTGCTTCTTGAAGGTGAACGCGGAGTACCGCCCATCATCCTTGCTGAACGCTGACAGAGAGTCAGATCGAAGCTCCATACCTGCCCCCGCCGACCCCGCCGCCGGAGCCGCAAATGTTCATGGCTCTGGCCGCGTCCTTGGCCGAGGAGGAAGAAGAACCTCCGCATCTGTTGCCGGAATACCGCAGCATCGGGGAGTTCTACAAGAATCTCGAAGCAGGTAAGCCGTCATGCAATTAGCCAAACGTTGAACGCAGAGACTGACCCTCGCATAGGTATCCGGGAACTCGCCGCCAATGACTCCACGCTGTTCTCGCACAACAGGGCGAACCAGCTGCGAGGCTCCGAGTTCTTCGATAGCAAGATGACCGTCATCTACGACAAAGACACCGCACTCGAGGCCCTCACCACGATCGTCGACCAGGGCGAGGGGAGCATCGGCGTCCCGGAGTCGCACTACACCATCTTCGTCGACCTCTACCAGCAGCACAAGCAATGGAAGTGCGTCGACTACGTGAACAAGCCGAAGACGGCGAACTACGAAAAATCAAACCTGCTTGCCTACCACGTGAGTTCCTAGGCACGATCTCAGGCTGTGAAGACGGCACTCACCACTGCGGACCATGTAGCTTTCGCGTGCGGTGGACGCGTCGTACTGTATGCTGCTGCAGACCATCGACCGTTGCTGGCAGGGCGACGTGACGGACGCCGTCCAACGCAAGCAGCTCCTCCGCAACATCCACCAGTTGATGGTAGAGGTTCTCTCCCCCACCGCGCACGTCCTGGTGCAGCAGCCCATTGGCGACAAGTTCGCAGCGCCGTGCTTCGAGTTCTACGGTCAGGAGGAAGGGCTGCCCCTGCGTCCCCAGTTGCTCTTCCAGCGCCTCAAGGAGGAGATCAAGCAAGCACAGACGCTGGCAGCCAACGGGGGATCCAGCTTGAAGAATAGCTCTGATGCCATTGATAAGATCGCGTTCTGCCTGGACAACTTCAAGCAGGTCTAGTGTGGGGGGTCTGCGAGCTTGTACGGGGCGAGAAAGTCACATGTAGGCTAGTTTGAGGTTGTACAGCGCCGTTTACCGTTGGTTCGTCGTTGCATGCAAAGAATGTACCGTTTGTTGGAAGTGCAAGCGAGTCTGACGTAGCGGTTCTAACTGGTCCATTGAATCGGAAATCCTCGGACCAGCCGTGTTGGCACATGTTTGGCTACTTATGGGCGTCTCTTCCACCGCGTTGCAGTTCAACTTCTTCAACACTGAACGTCGAACGTACAAAATCGCCGTCCATGCAGCGCGGAACTCATTGCTGCGACGCTTCAATAAGTCCTTCTCTGAATGGCCACATTACCGTGCAACATGAGCGCCTGTAACATCCGGCCACAACTGTTGGTGACAGCTGAGCACCGCGGGGGCCGGATGGCAGGCTTCCCTGCCGTGGCGTTCACTGGCAAGCCAGTAGAAATCCCTTGGTATCAGATGCCGCCGCTCTTGCCACAGAACCTCATCCTCAAGGACTCTGAGTACGTATTCTGTCCTCCTTCTGGTGTATTCCATGTCAAGTACTGATAGCATGTGAGGCAGTGGTTTACTCAATCCGTTCGCCCCGTTCGCCCTAGTACTACGGCGCGATACATTCGCCGGGCTCTACACGTCGCAGATCGTGTAGGAAAGCTCCGCTTCTCCGACTCTCTTCCATTGCAAACCATAACCGCTGTTCGAATGACACGTCCTCAGATTCAGGCACTTCTTCGCCTGAGATACGCTCAACGTAACAGGAGATAATGCCCGCCCATAGCAAACCCCGGAGGACCCTGGAACGTGCTGGCCCAGAGACCTTCGCCGCCCGCTGTCATCGGCAACATGAGACGGATGCGTGCCTTGCAGCGGGCTTGTGACTGCGCATGTGAACAACCTCATCCTCGGGGCGTTATCCGCCAGCCCAGGTGTTCGCCCAACATCACATAATTGTGCCTTTAAACCCAGGAGCAGATTTTTCAGCCTCGCATCGCTCGACCTCCTCACATTCCCTCCGCTCGAAGGACGACAGCGACGACTATGGCGAACAGAATCGACCCGCAGCAGATCGCTCGCATCGAGATTTTCCCGCCCATCGGGATTGCTCGAGTCGGCGACTCTGGCGCGACCGACACGGGCGAGCCTGACCCCAGCAGCCCGGTCGAGTACTTCTACGGCCCTGAGGTTCCTGGCATCACGGACGTCCCCGTCTCGTCCTTCCGCGACGGTAAAGGCAAGATCAAGCGGCAGGTTCGTACCACTGTGATAGCCTCCGCAACTCGTGTCGCACTGAAGCTTACGGTCCTACTCTGAAGGCGGTGAGATTCCGTGTGTACGCATACGACAAGAAAGGCAATGTGCTCGGTGAGATCAACAACACGGGAGGGTACAAACTCGACTGGACCGTCCATGTTGCGAACAAGAAGGCCGCTTTCTACCTATTCAGCGGTACTTCAATCAGGAGATCCGAGAATCTCAGTCAATTTTAATAACGTGATCAACAGGGCGTCTTCGTGCACGCAAAACGAGCCTGCGTAACCCAGATGTAGACTCGGTACGTAGACTGATGTTCAAGTTGTGCGTATATAGTGAACGTAACTGACGTGTATTCAACAGATAACCGGAGAGCTATCCGGGGATCCGTTCGACAAGTCTCTCGAGGGCCGCAAGAGGCTCATCGTGGACCCAGGCCCGAAGAGCATCGCCCGCGATCTCAAGCGAGACGCAACTCCCGTTCCCCTCGTCGGTAAATTCCAGGGCTCCTTGGCCAACGCCTCCGACGCCGTCAACGTCACCCTGGGCGAGCTGCACACTGACACCGCCGGCCGACTGGTCTTCATTGGCGGCAGCGGTGTGGCGCGCTCGATTCAAGGTCATGGCGCGACGCAGCTTGCTCAGCCCGAGATCATATCCGAGTTCGACAGTCTTGACTGGATCGACTCCATCTGCGACGGCTGGGTCGATGTGCAGGTTTGGCATGCGAATAGGCCTCAGCTCGCGAGGGAGTGCGTATCCAGTGCAAATGCGGTTCGGGTAACACTGCCAATGCTGAACTCATACCTCCAGGGTTGTGGGACCGCACAAGGCGACCGTGCTGAGTGCGCCGCCCAAGTTTGCGTGGGGCATCGACTCCCCCGTGACGCTCTACGACATCATGGAGAACATCTACAAGGAGAAGATGTCTTACCAGGAGCACCCCGGTACAGTCTTCTACAAGGACATCTGGCCGGTGCTTGTCGGCACCTATCGCCTTGCGTGGGTGAACGCGAAGGCGTTCCAAGGACATGGTAAACCGCTTTCGTCAAACGCTGTCAGCGCAGATTCTGATGTGTTTTAGGACCCGGCGGATATGGTGACTTCCTTAACAAGGAAGCCGAGCTTTCGAGTTCGAACGGAGACCCCGCAGCGCGCCAGCACATCTTTGGGAGGCTTCGCGAGCCGAACTACCGCAACAAGGACCAGGCGCACGTCATCCTCATGCCTCGTCTCTCGGGAGACAACGGTAAGCATCCACGGTCCATCATGTAAACAAATGCTTACATCTCACAGGTGATGCGATTGAGCCCGGAACAACGAACGACATCGTCGGGGAACCCATCGAGCGCTTCTCCGCGCTTACCGAGGTGCAGTATAACCGCTTCAGGGACTGGAAAGACGGAAAGTTCTCCAAGGGCACGCCGTTCGGGACCAAGAAGACGATCGAGGAGTACAACACGGCCGAGCAGCCTCTCCTCCTGACGCGCGCGATGCTGGAGCAGACGATCGGCGACCCGCTCTACCCCGGCATCGAGACGTACTGGATTGCGAAGCTCGAGGAGGCGTACGACTACAGCCCCGACCTCGCTGGCCTGTGCCCTCCGTTCCGTGTCGACCATACGAAGGTGCTGCCGGGCTTCCTCTCGCGCGGGCTGAGTCTGCCGTGGCAGAGCGACTTCGACCTGTGCAACACTCACTGGTACGTCGCGATGTTTGTTTTGGACTGACGACGCTATTGCTGATATACATGACAGGTGGCCGTCCGCGCGGCCGGACGACGTCTTCGTCTTGCCTGGTACCGAAAACTTCCTGGCGCCGGGTAACGTGGACAGCAGCGGGTTCAGCATTGGGGACTTCATGAACCCCGTCGTTCCTGGAGTTGACGACATGTATACCGTCGCCGCGAACGTCCCGCGACGCAAAGGCTGGGCACGGGGGCTGCGTGATACGCCTGAGGGTGAGTTGTGTCCTTGCTGCCGCTCTTGCCATCCGCTCATGGCTTGGTACCAGATGTGTCTACCGCGTTCTTCCCCGGCAGCACGGATATGGTACAGTTCTGGACGAGGTTGGGCTTCGTGGTGAAGAAGTTGGTAACGGTCCCTACCGAGCAAACGGCAGGAAGTGCGGGGCGTAGCGCCGACTCTGGGCAGACTCCCGTTTGGATCGAGCAGGAGCGCCAGGTTATCAACGGCTTCCGCTGAGCTGCCACGGGGAGTCTTCCTACAATGTGTACGAGTACCATCAATTTCCCAGTAGACATCAGTCACTGGAGTAGTGACTACCTGGTTGTTTCAGAACGCAATTCAGGCCTCAGGATCCGCCGAAGACGCATGATATGTATGCTGCGGGGAGAGCTAACTCCAACTAGTGATTCTCCTGCTAGGGTGGAAAAATTGGACAATAAGACCGCAATCTACTCAAGAGCGTACTCGATGCGGATGATGCGACAAACGTTGGAATCCGAGTCTCAGATGATGTTCGAGTCCTGCAGGTTACCAATCGGAGACGTTGCAATGTTCCAACCCAAGCGCCCGGGCGTGAGGGGATTCCCTGGGATTCCATATCGAGCGATGAGAGAAGTGACGTCATGCACGTGCTCCGCCATCTGGGCAGGATCTCAGCCGTGGCTAGAGTCGGGACTCGAGAAAGTCCCGCTCTCTATCAGCTACCACCACCATCCCTCCAACCTCCCCTCTTCTCAACCAACATGAGTCTTTTGCAAGGCGTACTACGCACCCAGACGCTGGAGTCGCTGGACAAGCAGCTCGGCGCACATTCGGAACTGAACGGCCGTCCCGCCCTTCACGGCGAGAGGGATGAAGACGACGACGAGCTCGTCAACGTCGTGCGTACCCGTTCCCTTGCGGCTTGCCTGACGAGTTCTGACCCCCCACCAGGTTTCCAATCCCGGCACACCCTCGCAGTCCCGGCCTGCATCCCGCCCCGGCTCCCGCGCACAGTCTCCCACCCGGAGAGGTGCACGCCCAAGCCCTCTACAGTCCATCACCGCCCTCAAGCCGAATTCGACGGATCCTTTGCGAGCCTTCCCCACGGACGTGTCACAGCGCATCTTCTCGCAGCTGTCGATTCGGGATCTTGCTCGGTGCTCGCGGGTGTCTAAGAAGTGGAACAAGAGTCAGACTTTGAACTATGGTGAGCATTACTCAGCTGCTGGCGGAGAGCGCAAGGTAGCTCACGAAGGTATGCACAGTCTGGTTCCAGCACTACCGCAAGGAAAACTTCCACGACGAGAGTTTGCCCCCGGGCAAGTGGACGAAGCGTGAATCCAAACAGAATTGGGTGAGTTGAGTGTATTAGAGGATTGGTTGGGCTCAGCTGACGAACAATACCCTGTAGCGCACCACTTACCTTGGTAGCGTACCCCATCGGGACCCTCCCAGCCTCTCTCGCTCCGGCTATGAATCTCCTCGCTCTGGCCAACAGACCCCCCGCGAGATGAGGGAGGAGCAGTGGAAGCAAGAGGCGGAAGCCGCGACGAAGCCCTCCAAGGTCGAAATGCGGGAGATGTACAAGGAACTCGGCGGCAGGAAGGCGAGGGGTAAGGGCAAGCTGGGAGGTACCGGCGGGATGCGGGATCGCGGCGGCTGGAGCAACGATGAGTTCTGAGTACGCCCTCCCTCCTCCTTTCTGCCTTCCGTCCGTCTTCTCTCCGACCCCGTCGACCACTACCCCGGTTTGTCCAGAGCGACGACTCCGTGATGACCGCAACGACTGTAGCTTGGATTCGGAATCGGACTGTATAGTATTCCTATATGCTTGTAGAATTAGATGCATACGCAATGCACGGCACGCAACAGAAGATGTTGACTATACGATCTGCAGTTGTACCACTTCTAGATCTGTTTCGTCTGCCCATGACCCTGCATGTCCCTGACCCGGAACCGAAATCACAAAGATGTGATTGACAGAGGTCGCGAGATCGAGATCCAGCGTCGATCTCGGTTGCGAAAGCGGTGAACCTCCCAAATTGGAAGCAGCGGGTTGGTTCATGACCACCACGACCTGTTCTTGGGCTCCTCCACGAGAACTCAGCACACTTGCGCCCTCGCCAGGATAAGATGTCTTCCAGGGCATCGCTATATGCTATGGGTTCCACGCTTGAGACAGTACGTAAGGTGTTCCGCGCGCCATACCAGCTGCTCACACCGTATCGTCTATTGCAGGTCTTCGAGGGATCACGGTCAGACCCACATTTGCCCTCCTTGACAAGCGGGACATCGTACGGGGAGACGTCGTCCTCGACGCACACCCTCCACCTCGGTACAGATTCCTCCACAGGCTGGAGAGGCAAGGCGACTTTGCCTCACGATCCAAGTTTCGAGGTCGATGTGCGGGATTGTCAGCTTGCACGAAATCCCGTATACTAACTCTTCCGCTCTCCAGCAAGTGGGCGACATCAGGGCGGTAGACTCGGGATGGCTCGATGATGACGTCGAGGTGAGCATATCAGCAAATCAACACCCGCGCATACAGTCATACAGAATTGCTAGGAAGTTATGGTCGTCAAGAAGAAGAAGCGCAAACCGCTCAGCGTTATTATCGAAGCGACTGAGGGCATCCCTCGAAGTCCCTCGAAGGTCGTTCACGCCCTCATGCGCAGGAAAGCATGTTGACAATATCCTCATACAGCCGAAGACTGACGCCGCAGTCGACGCGTCGAACTTCGAGTATATCCGAACCCTCCAAGTTGGCGAGTTCGGAGAGTCCTTGGTCGCGCGCAAAACGGACACATGCAAGGTGCACACTGTCAAGCTCGTCAGGAAATCCGGATACAACTCAGCCGGATTGGCTGCACGCATCGCTTCCGAGCAGAAAATCCTCCGGGTACTGACGGAGTGCCGTGTCCCGTTCGCCGTGAACCTGTTCTGGAGTTTCGAGGACGAGCGCGCGATGTATATGGTCATCGTGAGTACTTCAAGCGTGCTCGTGAGGCGGTACTGATCGGCGTTGGGGTTCCAGGACCGGACGGACGGAAGAAACTTGCGCAATGTTGTGCAGATTCAAGGGCCGCTGCCCGCAGAAGAAGCTACCTTGTGCGCTGCAGAGTTGGTGAGTCGTACGCGTCACGCTTTCTCATGACGCTGAAATAGTTGTCGCAGGTCGAAGGCATATTTGGGCTGCATGCTCTTGGAATCGTCCATGCCGCGTTGAAGCCCGAGAGCATCCTCATAGGCGAAGACGGCCATATACTCATCTCAGACTTCGACGATGCCGCCTTCCTGCACGACGACCTTGAAAGAGATTTCGGACCTCGGTCCACGCGCTCTCCAAACTCCACGGCGTACCAAGCTCCGGAAATCATCCTGGGATGGGAGCACGATTACGCCGTGGATTGGTGGAGCTTCGGACTGATGCTCTTTTGGACGGTGACCGGAAACGTACGTTCTTTCGTTCGCCTCGCCGTGTTGGCATCTCATATCGCGTGGCAATGGCAGCACCCTTTCGTAGACGTCAGAGAGGCGGAACATCCGTCGATTGTCCAAGGCAAAATCCTACACGCGACGTTGACAGACGACCGTCTAGGCATGGAGGAAGAGGTCTATCAGCTGATAGCGCGTGTGCGTTCCTCGGCCTTCACAGGCTGTTCATCTCGCCTTCTTACTCGTTCACTTCGTAGTGTCTTCAAAGAAATCCTGCACTCCGTATCGACGGCCTTGGAGTGAGAATGCATGCGTGCTTCCACGGCATGTGAGTACGGCCATCATGGTTGCCTTCCGCTGAGCAGCTGAAGCGTCGCGTCATCCTGCAGTAGTTGGGAAGATATCGCGACCAAGCAAACTGAAGGTGGAGTGGAACTGTTCCGAGCCAGCAGATATACTAACAGTGTTACAGCACCTTTCGCCCGGCATGAAAACCCTGCCCTACAGGACCTCGACGATGCCGAAGAATCAGAAAACCAGCCAGTCGCGCACGATGACACTACTGCTCTGGCTCTGACTCTGGCGCCTGATTCCTTTGCCTTCGACTGGCAGCATGTCTCATCTCCTGTCGGTGCTTCTGTCTCTACTGCCTCGGAGTCTCCTGGTTTCCGCGGACACTTGCAGGCTCTGCGAAATGACTACGGGCTTAGTGACATGACGGTGAAGCCTCAGGATTTCGCTAGGTCTTCCCCGAAGCTCGACAACCCGGCTGTGAGCAACTGCTTGGAAGAAAACAAAGAGAACGAGAACACATCTGGGGAGTTCGGGACGCTGCCTGCCGGAGTCTCGGGGTCGTCTGCTAAGATTGGGAATCTGCGGCGATACTCTAGTCTCAACTTCGACCTGCAGAGCTCAGCATCTGGGATGTCTCTCGGAGCCCCCGCTGAGGATCTCACTGGGGAACCTGTGCCATCTCCCGTCCAGCTGCGTCACGCTCGGTCCTTCTTGGGTCTATCGCTCGGGAGCGCCGACGACTCTCTGAACGCTCCGAGCTGGACGAACAAACTACGTCGGCGAACGCGCGCCGACACGCCTCCTCTCGCGGTGGCTGCCGCCCCAAAAGAACTGCCCAAGGGGATCCGGCAGATGGGGAACGGGATCGGGTACACGCGCCGTGGAGAGTCGCGCCGCTCGGTCCTGACTCTCGCGAGCCTCACGCCCCGGACGTGTCAGGCGATGTTCAGCGGGCGCCTCCCGCGGTTCGGCGGGAAGCGCAAGCAGAAGGAGGCGGAGGTCCCCGAGGGCGGCGGCGCGCAAAACGGAGGCGTAGATGTGGCCGAGGACGAAGAAGATCCTATGGACGAGGTCATGAGGGAGATCTACGGGGACGACTGGGCGGGAGGGGCTTCGCCTGGAGACGCACCAGCCCGCGGTGGTATATCGGGCGGCGGCGGCGAACGGGTTGGACTGGGTTGGGAAGACGCTATGCCGACAGCACGATATGGGACGCCTCCTGTGGACGCGTCGTTTGCTGGGGCGGATAGTACGCTGAGGCTGGTCTCGCCGTCGACACCTCAGTTGGGTCTGTACTAGATTGTCGTCCGTGATGCATATGGTCGTTCCATGTCTATTCATCGTTTGTCTTGGGTGGGTTTCAACACAATCTGGGACAGAACAACGCACAACTGTTTCAAGCGATATAAGCGCATGTTTCTGATAGGTGGGCGGTGTAAGCATGAAGCCACTAATTTCTGCACTAAGAGATTGATTGCTACAAGGCGTGATCGGGGTGGCCCGTGGAGATGAGGGATACATGATGTGTGTAGGGTACAGAACGGCGTGCAGGGTATAGCAATATACAGTACAGATGGATGAGGCGAGAGTCAATGCGCAGTCCGGGGAAAGACGATCCGTGTCCTATGACGACCCGAGAATGAGAGCCCGAACCTGCGGCGTGTCCGGCCTCATGTTGCCCTCGAGTGGGGAGAACCACGCGCGGAGATTAGTATGATATCGTCGGAAGACGACCAGGTATAGCAGTTCGCCCTTCTGCTGCGCCACCATCGTCAGTGAATGTACCATGTGGCCGACGCAGTGCACCGCTTACCGGGGAGGACTCCGTCGGTTGTTTGATCTTGGTGATCACGCCGTGGTACCATGTAGAGGTGCGTTTCGGCTTTACCCACACGCTGTCTCGTCGCTGTAGCCACACGTGAGTATCTCTCCTTGGCACCCTGCATCGCAGGACAACTTCCGTAACCTACTTGGAAATCGTGCTCCTCCTCTTCATCGCACTTCGTCTCGTCAGAGTCGTACATCTCAGTGTCAGGCGTGTCGTCATCTTCACTCGGCGTGGCGCTGTCCAGCTCAGAAAGATCGCTGGAGCACTCGTCCGAGACGGAAGGATGCTCCTCATCCTCGCTCTGCTGCGGCGTGCGCGCCCACAGCTGTCCGTATGTACGTCTGACGGCCATCTCTAACTCGCAGGCACGTTCGGGGATAGTAGTGGTGGTGGTGAGAAAGGCGTTTGTTGCTGTGTCCGAGTGGCGGGGCGGTGAGTGAGGGGCAGGGTGATATCCGGGGGTGAGGGACGCACCGCGATCCTTTATACCAATCCGGGTGGCGTTGTGCGTGGGCCGGGGCGTGGTACACGCCATTGTTCCCCCAAACGCCCTCTTATAGGCTTTACTTGCCTCTTTTGTCAGCGACTAATTGTCACAGGCGCCGGCGCTTGGGCCGCATGTTGCGCCCACAGAAGTTGACAGAACACAGCTTATACACGAGGCGCTGCCTGCGAAAATTGACATTTGAAGCAGCAGCGAGTCATAAGAAAGGAGGGGACCTGAAAGGAGCGCGCGAAGTTTGAGTATCGCACCACGCAATAAGGGCACATGGTCATGTAAAAGGCCCTTGTGCGGTGTGACTATGGCCCGGGTACGCCTTTTGTCCTGTGCCATAATATGCGGGTATGAGTATATTGATGAAAGTGTTCAGATGGGAGTGGAAGTTTGTCGAGTGGAAGTGGAAGTGTACGCATAACGTCCCAGTTCCACTGATCAGCCTCGGACCCGGCATTTCCACTCGCCCGCAGCGCTAGTATGACTGACGCGGCGATGGGAACGCCCGCTGTGTGCTAGCGTACAGACATGTTGAGCCCTTGAAACGCTTGATGATGCACTGAGTGGTAGCAGCGACTTACCAAGCAGTCGCTCGTGCTGAGCGTCATTACACCCCCACAAAATGCTCTCGGAAGCGCAGCAAAGCGCCGACAAGCGGCGCTCCAAGCGGCGCTGTAGTAGAAATTGACCAAGCGGTTTATACAATAGCCTCTGGCCACATGTTCGCAAACGCCAGGCCGCTTTACCGAGCTAGAATACATCGAACTGCCAAAGCCCAACACAGATATGCCTGGAAGGTGATCATCAGTGCACTGAAGACAGTTTACAGAGATGCACCGCAACGAACCCTAATGTCCTTCCGATCCATTACAAGTCAAACGTATCATGCTCCCGTCCCCCATCTTCATCGGCGTTACGCGGTAATGGCAGGGAAAGTGAGCGGCACGGAGGTCAGGCCGTATTCGACCGTAATGTGCCCCTATATGCCGCCGTACAATCAGTTCACCGGACGAGCGATGGATGTGGGGATAGAGTGCGAACTCACTGGACATCCGTCGAATTCTTCTACGACGGTAAGGAACATGTTCGTATCGGCACTGAGGCCCACAACGAGCTCGTCGACCGTCGGCATGGTCAGAGTAGCCGGTGGAGGCGGACCCTGCTGAGGAAGACCTACACATAATCGTCAGCGTGCACCCTAAGAGCAAGCTAAACGCCCAAGCAAACACCTACCGAAGCGGGAGACCACGAACTTCCCGAACTCGAACGCGGCGACGCCGTCCGCGAGCGCGCCGGTCGAAGTGACGTTGGCGAACGTCGGCGGCGCGGCGCCCGTGGTGAGGTACACCGTGAACGGCGCGAACGCGGGCTCGCACCAGTCCGACACGGTGTACGAGAACGGGAACTCGACGCCGAACGCCATCGCCTGGTTCTCCACCGGGGCATCAATCGCCCCGGTGAACGGGCTCTCCCAGACGGGCGGCGGCTGGCGTGCGGGCAGCACCGAGGCGGAGGCCATGGTGGCGAGGAGGGAGGTGAGGATGGTGGTGGTGAAGAGCATTGCGGATGTGAGATGTGGGGTGAGGGATCTGCTGGTCGAGCGAGGTCTCGAATATCGAGTTGCTGAGCCTCTACTCTGGCCCGCAGGCCTTTTATACCGCAACGCTGAGGGATTCCACGGCAGACCTACGCTGCCGAGCGCATCGCGGATGACATTCGCGTACCGTCATCGCCCTGGCTCACCCAGGCCTGTCAAGCAAGACGGTCAGGAGCAAGAACGCCTCAGAAGGCCGACAGTGCCCCAGGAAAAAGCGCGGATGAATTGGAAGCCCCTCCGCGCGCGTCAAATACGCGCCGTGGAACGGAAGCTGGAACGCGGCCGCACCCATAGTGGGCGTAAACCGCCGCAACCCAGCCCGACCCTGTCGTCCCCAGGGCGGGCGGCCGCACCTAGAGCGTATCGCGAAGTGAACGCGCGCGTGGAGGTGGAGACATCGAGGGACGCACCGGGAAGCGGCCTGGACGTGCCTCGCGTTTCTCACACGCAAATCATGGACTTTGCGGACACAGAGCGCGCCCGAGCACGTACTGCTCCCGAAAATCAAGATCGAGCGCCGATAGCGTGCTGCAGGAACAGCGCTGTGGTCGGTGCCGACGAGAATGTGGCCTGCCGCCTTGACAGAGGAACGAGGGATGCCCTCATAACTCCCTTCGATGTATGTCAGGACCGTCCGGTTCCAAAACCCAGATGGATAGCGCAATAGTACAACAGGAATAATACAACACACTTGCTCATGCACCCTCGTTCCCTGACGAAACCTGTCAGCGCGTGCCTGAGGCTCGAGGTCCAAGAAGCAGAACTTACCGGACTCTAGTGTCCACTGATCGTGCTTCCTGATATCCTCCGCGGTGACTGTCGGCCGAACGCTGTCCAGAGACTTCAAGAAGTCCGCGAGGCGCAACGGCGGTTCCAGGAGCTCGTCACTCTCAATGTCTGTCCATGCCTTCTCCTCGGCGTCCGGATCCCCCGGAGAACACGGAGTCCACTTCTTCAGGTCCTTCAGGTATTTGAAGTGTGTCGCGGACAAGACTTTGCGGACCGGCTGCATGAGCGCGTCGCGGACCACGATCGCAATGTCCGACCCAGAATACCTATGCATAACACATGAGAAGCGGTCACCCGCCGACGAACCGCTGCGATGACGCACCCGTCGGTCTTATCTGCCAGGAGTCTGTAGTCCTTGTTCGACAGTTCGCAGGGTGTGTCACCGACATGCAGCTCGAACATCCGTCTGCGCGCTTCAGGGCCCGGGAGAGGAATGTATATCCTCTTTTCGAACCTGACGTAGCTGTGTTAAAATACGCTGCGACACGGGTTCACGCTGCGCTCGGTACCTTCGCTTGATGGCGTTATCCAGTTGCCATGGAATATTCGTTGCGCCGAGAACCAGAACGCCCGTGTCGTCGTGTCCCACGCCGTTCATCTGCACCAGGAACTCTGTCTTGATTCGTCGTGAGCCCTCGGACTCGCCCTCGTTTCTCGTGCCCGCGAGCGAGTCGACCTCGTCAATGAAGATGATTGCGGGCTTGTTCTCGCGTGCCATCTCGAACAGTTGTCGCACCAGCCTTCACGCGATGCGTGCAGTTCCCATGAGCACAGCCAGGCACACGAAGACAGGAGACGAGACTCACCGCTCCGACTCTCCCTGCCACTTGCTCACCAGGTCACTCGAGCTGACGCTGAAGAACGTCCCCTTCGCCTCCGTCGCGACCGCCTTCGCGAGATATGACTTGCCTGTCCCCGGCGGGCCATACAGCAGTATGCCCTTCCACGGTGTGCGCTTCCCGGTGAACAGGTGGGGGAACTTGATCGGCAAGATCACGGCCTCCTTCAATGCCTCCTTCGCCGACTCCAGGCCCGCAACGTCCTCCCACTTTACGTTCGGCTTCTCCGAGACGATCGCTCCTAGCAGGCCCGCCCGCAGTTTCTTCACCTCAGGGTCTGTTTCGTCGTCGTCGTCCTTCCTGCACCACGCGAGAACAAAGTACGGGCGTAAGTGGCTCCGTACGACACTCGTGCCCGACCCAGACAATGCGAACGGACGTACTTCTTGCCTCCGCCGCCCGGGCCACCGTTCGACATCCCGTTCGCGCCAAGCGCCTTCTTTGCCCGCTTGTCATCCTTGTTCGAGAGGTACTCCTTCAGCGTCTCCGCGCGGTTCAGGTACTCCGTGAACTTGGACTTGATCAGCGTCTTGGACTTCTCGTTCTTCTCGTCTGCAGCGCGCCCTGCTCTCAGCACCGCGCACCCTTGTAGATAGGAGAGAGACGCGTACACTTGAGCGCAAGCATGAAGTAGTCGAGCGCGTTCGAGTACAGCTTGTACGCCTCTTCATAGTTGTTCGCCTTGTCCTCCTCGATCGCGCGCTGCACGATCTCGATGGCGCGCTGACTTCGATGGTCAGCATCTCGCATAGCAGGCGCGGCGGGCGTGGCCACTCACGTCTAAGTTGTGGGACATGGCGGGGGTCGGATGGTGTGCGCAGGGCTGCGCTTGGAGGTTCCAGTGATGCCACAGTGGGCCATTGCCATATCGGACCGCTGCTTGTCCTTGTTAGGATCCGGGGCTGTAGCCCAACAATCGCAAACAAACGCCCGCACGTCATCGTCGCCTGTGGACAACTGCGGACAATCGCCGTTTGGCAGTTGTGTGGTGTGCGCTTCAATGGGCGTTGTCCGAGCATGGCCGCAGCGTGCGCACAAGAACAATCGGATTATGCGATCCAATACGGTACAGGCGTCGTTATCATTACAACATGCCGAGTCCTGTCGAGGTCGTGAAGCCCAAGCCCGTTCGCGAACGTCCGTACCAAAAGCGAGGAGCGACGAGGCCGCAAGCGTCGGCCCTCGCCACACTCGCGCCATGCCGCCGTCGGCGCGCGCAGCCCGCCTGGAATCGTGATACTCGAGGAGCACATGTGCTAGGTACGAGCCAATCAATAAGGGGAAGTACTACTTCTACATCAAGGGTCGTCGTGGCGATAAAGCGGCAGAAAGGCAATAAAGAGATGAGACGTGGAGCCACAAGGTCGTGCATGAGAGTCAAGAGGAACACAAAGGCAGAAAAGGATGAGGACGACGCGCGTCGCAGCATCCGCGGCCTGGCCAAAAAAAAACCTACGCAGAACGCAGCATGGAATACAGCGACCTCCAAAATCTCCAAACGGCGCGCGGGTTGCAATCAGGTTACGACGTGAACCTGCGCACTCTGCATGGAGAGCACGTTGCTGTGCTTGTGCGTCGCCTTCACCGCATCGTGGCAGACCTCGATGCCCTGAATCCAAGGATGCTTCATGACGTCCTCGATGAGCGACCGCAGCTTCGGATTCGGCTCGAGCATCTTGCGGATGAGCGGTCTGCACGCCCGCGGGGAGAGGTTGTTGATCGTAGGCGGGCAGGCCGACTGCGACGGGGTATTGCACGCGGCGACGTAGGCCGAGAAGAGTTGGTCGGTCGGCTGCGCGACGGTCCACGGAAGCTCTTGGAAGTGCAGGCAGTAGTAGACAATCCCGCACGCCCAAATGTCGACCAGACGGGCGTCATAGGCTGAATGCCCAGAACCCGAATGATTAGGAGAGGTACGCGGCAGAGGCGAACCCATTTGCTTACGTTTGCCTATGAACTGCTCTGGCGCGATGTACGGTTCGCTGCCGCAGAGCCCCGTAGACATGTGGATCGTCGACTCCCACGGAAGGCGGTATACGGTCGAAGCACCGTAGTCACCGATCTGATCATCCGAGTGGTAAGCTATCAGTCATGGCGGAACATGCAAGCGGCTGTACCTTCAGGTGTCCCTGCATGTCGAAGAATAGATTCTCCGGCTTGATGTCGCGATGGGCCACACCTTGACTATGAAGATAGGCGACGCCGGTCAAGATCTGCTTGAAGCAGCATTCGACCTCGCTGGGAGACATGCCACCACGCTTGATCGCCGCATATAGGTCGCCTCCAGGACAGAACTCCATGACTTCGCACCAGTGCTGCGCCTCGTCTTGGACTAGGTCCACGGTCTCGACGATGTTCGGATGATGCAACGTCGACGATATGCAGAACTCGGCCGTGAGCTTCTTGACGTACTCCTTCTCCGTCTCGTTCTTTCTCCGCTTCCGGAACTCCTACATAGCGGAGGCATTAGTCATGCTCGTCGCCTACCAATATGGTCAGCGTACCTTGACGGCGTAGAGCTTCTCCTCGGAGCGATCCCACTTGTGAGCCAGTCGGACGACGGAGGTAGCACCCTTTCCGATAGCCACCTTCTCGCATACGCCGTACTTCTTGAGCAGGCTGACCGTGCTCCCGCCCGCGTCAGAGCGCCCATCGCGGTCCGAATTGGACTTCTTGCTGCTGGCGTTTGAGCGCGCCGACGACCGACGGACGAGCTTGGGGGCCCCGAGCAGGTCCTTGAGCGTGAACTTCTGTCCGCCGGTGTCGGAGTGGACGGAGGGCGGGCCCTTGCGCGAGGCCTTCTCATCCCCTGTGGAGAGAGTCGGCGATATCCGCGGTGCCGTGGGAGGAGGAAGTTCCTTCTTCGGCGCAACTTTGGACGTCGGCTGTTTGACAGGAGCGGTGATTTTGCCCCCCGAGACCCCGGCGGACATGCTGGGAGCCCTGCTGGGCGGCTGCGTAGAAGGGACGCTCCAGCTCTCGCATTCAGAGGCGGAGGGCGACTCGCTCGAGGAGGGCGTGATGGAGCCGGTCGTCGAGGAGGAGTTGTGCTTGAGGTGGGGGGCGACGCCGTTCATGGCGAGCTTGTCGAACTTCTCGAGGCGTTCGATTTCCTCCAGGCTCTTGCGGGTATGGCCAGGGGACTTGTCGTAAAGGTGGGAGTCTGGGGGAGGAAGAGGTATATGCGCGTCTACCTCTGAGCGGCCGTTTGTGGCTAAAGCCCTGCCTTGGGCGGAGGGCCGGCGGGAACGTGACTTTCCGTTGGGTTGAGCTGCGTGGCGACGTAGCTGAAGCGTCAGTAATGCAGAGGGATGGAGCAGGTACCCACCATGCGGCGGTTTATCTGAACCCTCCGGACTCTCGCCCTCGGTTTGTGTGGTGTCTGTGGTTGTATCGGCCATTTGGTGGGGAGGAGGACGTTGGTTGGGCGGAATGGACGTGCGTAGACGGAGAGAGCGATGAGAGGCGATGGGAGGGATGGGAGATTAAGAGAGTTGACGAGCGAATGGAGCTGTGGTCGTCGGGCGGGAACGTGTTTATTGAGATATCATGACGGTATGCGGGAGAGAATGGGCTGAGGGGGGACAATAGACGAGACGGCAGGGCGAGAGGCGGGGGGCGTGCCCACTCGCCGGGGCTGATATACCGGGAGCTGGAGGACGGGCGAGGGAGAGAGGGCGCAGAGACGGACTGTGGGCTGCAGCAGACGAACCGGAGCAAAACCGTATGCAGCGCCACCCCCCTTTCGTTTTTATCCATCGCTTACCTAAGCCTCCTCCCTCCTCTCAGCCAGCAAATCCGGCGTCTATCTTTTGTCTCCCTGCGGCACGCCCCCGGCCTCCCTCCGACTCTCTCCTCCCGAGCTCAGACCTGCCTCTGCCGACGCCGGCCACAGCGTCTGCTCGCCGTCGCCGGGCGCGGGGGCCGGGCCCAATGCCGTCGAGCACGTTCCCAAGCCGTCTGGCCGCGGCGGACTCCTCTTACGACAGCGCTGGCGACATCCGCGTCGAATTACGCCGTGGGCATCGGCCCTGGCCGCCCTTCTCGTCGCACACGAGGTGATCCCTGCGCGCGACCGTCCCGTCTCAGAACCGCACAACTGTCCCGTGAATCCTCTCCCTCCGCTGATTCCGTCTGCCACTTCCTGCCACGAATCTGATAGAAGCCGCTTCATTTCCCGAGCTAAACTCGTCTCTCATGCGTACGGAATACAGCGAAGCTTCCCTGCGTATGATCCCAAAGTCTGTAGAGCGTCCGAGATAACCAATCTCCCCAAGCGGGCTTTTCGCTATAGACCCGGTCCCATCGAATCCCAGCGCCGCCTGATTGGCTCTGCCCGCTCGGGCGTCCGTCCAGAACGTCCGAGACGCGTCATGGCACACCTCCCGACCCACGACATACAGGCACCCACACATGCCGAGCAATGTGCGAGCCTCCAGCGCAGAGGCTACTAGAGGCGTCCACTGGGACCACAGATTTCGCCGAGGTAGGTCAGTGAGAGCGCCGCGTCGTCATCGGGTGGAGTCGGGACCACCCTGAGAGCCTTCCAGACGAGTCGAGGCAACAGTTCCCTTCTGCGGAGTGGGGAATGTGGCCAGAGCGCAGCCCTGTCGTCCATCACGTATTGAACGAGGTTATAGCGGGCCAACTGACTGGCAAGTACGACATTCCAGGGGCTTCGGCTGACAGACCTGCGACCGCACCGTACGGTGCCAAAGAGAACCGGGCTTGATGGAGAATGGCCCGTGCCATTTACAAGTAGCCGGACGCCAACCTAGGAACTGCGCCGAGCAGGAAGCCAGTTGTAATCCAATCAGACCGCCACCCGAGATGAGACAAGACGAAGATGCATCGAGTTGCGCAACGTTCCCCAGATTCCAGCACACCAGCAGTGGAGAGGCGACAGCCCAGAAAAGACAAGTGCAAACGGACGCCAAGGACGAGCGCCCGACCTTCCGAGCTGCCGGAGCTGTACAGCTGCTCTGATAAGGTTCCGGCGTCTGCCGAGTGGCTTTGCTCACGTAATCTCTGCCCAGCAGTCGCACACTCAGGCAGGCCCACCGCTCCCTATCGACCCTCCTCAAGAACAAGGTGAGCTCGCCGTCGCGCCCGACGCCGACCCACCGAAGTCCTGACTCCATCCCGCTCGTCTGCTCGTTTTTGTCCTAGCCGCCATGGTCAACCTCCGGTCTCAAAAGCGCCTTGCCGCATCCGTCTCGGGCGTCGGCAAGAGAAAAATCTGGCTCGACCCCAATGAGCAGGCTGAGATCGGAAACGCCAACTCGCGCACCCACGTCAAGAAGCTCATCAAGGACGGCCGTATCATCATCAAGCCCACGACCGTCCACTCGCGTGCGCGCACCCGGGACCTCCTCGCCGCGAAGCGCAAGGGTCGCCACACCGGCCCCGGTAAGAGGAAGGGTACCGCCGATGCTCGTATGCCCACGAAGGTTCAGTGGATGCGGAGGCAGCGGGTTCTGCGTCGGCTGTTGAGGAAGTACCGGGAGGCTGGCAAGATTGACAAGCACCTGTGAGTATACTATGCATTTTCTCAGCAGGCGATAAGCCTCTCATACGGGTGCTACCGCCCCATAGGTACCACTCCCTCTACCAGAAGTCCAAGGGTAACGTCTTCAAGAACAAGCGCGTCCTCATGGAGTACATCCACAAGGCTAAGGCCGAGAAGTCCCGCACCAAGGTCCTCACCGACCAGATGGAGGCCCGCCGTGTCAAGAACAAGGTCCGTCAGATCAGAGCTGATGACGAATTTGTGGAGATTGACAATGCTGTAGGCGGCTCGCGAGCGTCGCGCTGCGCGTGTGGCGGAGAAGAGGCAGGCGATCCTTGCCGTCGAGCACGACGCGCCCGTCCTCCAGTAAACAGGAGAGACCCCTTTTACCACCACCCTTACGCCCCTCCCACCCATCGCCGTCATACTCGTACTCTGTATCCTATGCTATGCACGCCCCACGATCAGTACGCAAGCCCATGCCGCATGTTTTCTACACGGTCTCTCGATGTCATCTCCGCTCGCAGCACGGAGCTGTCGCAGTTTTGCTTTCGCAGCATGATCTATCCTCACATGGTTGAAATCGATGTACACTATCAACACTGTTGAGCACAGCTGCAAATGGCACTAGGCGGTGTACGTCCACGGCAAATGTGACTGTTTGAGTGGTGCCGGTGAATCCTTGAATGCTCCGCCTCCTGAGCGCAGATCATTTCGACCCTTCTCCCGCTATATCTGTCGACGGCGATGAGAACTTGGGAAGGAATCGCACAATCGCCCTGCACGTAAAACAGAGGTGCCTCTGAACTCTCCGCAAGCAGACGTTGCGATCGTTGATCATTGCACGGCGTGCACGGGAGGTCGGCCCAGTATCTACATTACCATCGCACGCCTTCATACAAACGTACACACACGCCTACAACCCATGACCATCCACCGCCCGAGGGTCCGAGCACAATCGTCCACCCCATCCATATCCCCCCCGCTTCCCCGTGGGGGTGGCCCGGTGGGGGTCCCGGTCACAGTCTAGAAGCCAGCGGCTACAGCAGGACGTGCGCGAGGTCCATGCACATCCGCTTCACGTCCCGCTGCTTCGCGACGGCCTCGACCATCTCCCGCGTCACCACGATCGTGTCGCCCATCTCCACCCCTCTCTCCTCGCCCTCGCCCTCACCCTCGTGTGCGGACGCAGCTGGAGCCGGGGAGTGGGTGTCGTCTTTGCGGCGGCGCACGAGCAGGCCGCACTCGTTGAGCGCGAACGCGGCGTCCTCGACGCGCAGGTTCGTCGCCCGCGCGATGTCCGCGAGCGTACAGCGCACGACGACGTGTGTCGTTGCGCTCCCGTCTGCGTGCGCCGTCGTCTCCAGCGCCCGGAGAGAGGCCCACATCGGATCTGTTGGGCGGTTCGCCAGATGCGTCAGCACGCAGTGTGCAAAGAAGACACCGGGAACGCAGGAAGCGCACGCACCGTTCATGTCGTTCGCTTGCGCGGTGCGCAGCGCGAGCGCCGCGGCGGGGATCTCCTCGCCGTCCCAGCCCTTCGTGCTCTTCCGCTTCTTCGTGCGCGACACGCTCGAGCCGTCCTCGGTGTCGCGCGAGGGCGACTGCACGAACGCGTCTGCGACGTCGGCCACCGCGCCCGTCGTCACGACCTGCGCCGTGTCCGGGGGCAGCACCGAAAGCAGCCGTCTGGAAATTCGGCCAAACGCGGGTTGCGTGAAGTCAGCGGCCGTGGGCGCATCCGAGCGGTCAGGGAAGTGACGCGACGCACCGGAAGAACCGCACCAGAGTTGAGATCCAGTAGGTGAGGTAGCTCCGCAGCCCGAGGTCGGAGAGCGGCCGCTCCGGCGTGCCCACCCTGCCCGCCCGCCGGGAGAGCTCGTAGCCTAAATCGCGCCGAAATGGATCAGCACAGTGAGTTGTGTGGCGTGCGCGCCCTAACGGCGCACGGTGCAGGGTAAGTGCGGAGGAGACTAACTGAATTCGATGAGGAGCATGCCGTAGCCCTTCTTTTGATAAGGCGGAAGCACGACTATGCAGGCGAGGTTGTAGTCATCGTATGACACCTTCTCCTGAGGACAGAGACGGGACGATCAGCGGCCGCGGCTAGGTTCCTGAGTTCATCCGCCGTCACCTTCGAGAAGAACCCCAGGACGTGGTCCCGCTGCGAGTCCGCGTCTGTAAGGATGTAGAACAGGACTACGCGATATCGTGGGGCGTGAGTCAGCGCCGCGCTTGCAGGTATGAAGCAATGACACAATCAATGCACACTCACAGTTGTCGCAGTCGAAAAAGAGGGTCTTTATGTCAATGAAGAGCTTGCCGAAGAGCGACAGGTTCTGGCAGTACAGCTAGGCGGCGCGCACGACACGACCATGTCTATCAGTGCCGATCGGTGCGCGGACTTTGGGGCGGGCACGCACCTTCTCCTTCGCGCCGTCGACCTCCCATATGATGTGCGCGCCGCGCTGATAGACTTTACGCCCTGGCGGACTACGCCGGCCACACTTTTTCTAAGCCACCTGGCGGCTGTCAGCGCGGTGGGACGTAATGCTCAGGTTATGCAGACGCACGACGTGCAGTTCCCAAGATAGCCCCTCCGCCATGTACTTGAAGCACCGGTCGCAGACCCACAGGGTCGAGTGCTGGCCCGTGCCGTGGCTGCGCCCCAGTCCACCCGCGAGAAGGTCGGAAGTGCGCCCATGTGCGCGGACAGAAGACCGCGAGACCCCCTGGATCTTTGACGCAGAGTGTGGGGTGTGCGCGCTCGGCGTGCTCCCATCGTCCGCCTCGGCCTCGGACAGAGGGTAGGGCGAGAAGTACCTGGGCCATCTCGTTTCAGCATCATCAAAGGACACAGAGCGCGACGCAGCGCACTGCGCGCAGAGAAGACGCACCACGTCTTGATCTGCCACCGCCCAAAAACGACCTTGTCGAAGTTCCTCTTTGCGGTGATCTGCTGGTGGTGCTGGATGTCGTACTCTTCCTCCGTGATCGGGGCCGCGCCGTCCTGGTCCTCCGTCTTCACCGTGCCTACGCCGGCATCCGACTTGCTGGGCGAGCCCGTCCAGCGCGCGCTTTCCCCCGCGAAGGAGCCTCTCTTTCTCTTGCGGCTCGTGCCGTTGCTCGCCATGTCCGCCTCGTGGTTCCCTGCAGGCCGCACGTCGCGCGCGGCCACCCATTCGTCCAAACGTTTGTCTGTATTTACGTAGTGCACGTAGACGTCCTCCCCGTTGCGTTCCAGGACGTGCGCCTGTTCTGCATGTTCGCGCGGCCTACTGTAGCATGCGAACTGCAGGACGAGCGGGGACACTCACGTTCAACTCCGTCCTTGATCACGGTGCAGAGCTCTCTATCGCCCGCATGGGCGTCCGCAGGTTGGAAGGTCTTGGGCATGAGGCTACGGTGTGCTTCTGTGCGGGCTCCGTACAACCTCCGTCCGTCTTGGCGGAGGCGATCGAGACAGGTAGAGCAAGAGCGGACCTGGAGCTTAGCAGAGATGAAGTCCAGCAGCACACGGTGTATCTCCGCAGGTGCGCGTGATACTCAAGCAGAGTAAGTTCAAGTCGAGCTCGCGCGGTGGTGGTGGCTGTAGAGAAAGGCAGTCTCCGGGAGAAGCGGTCTCATACTCAGTGGCAGCCGCTTGCAAAGGCGGCTTTGGTAGAAGCAGTTGCCATCGCGCTCTCAGATCTCAAGCTCTACTCAAATGCCATAAACTTTGGCTCCTTGCAGTAGGTCGCGAGCCTCGCGAACGCGTTGTACCAACCCGCGGTCCGTTCTCCACATCTCTGTCGGCACCGTCATCCGAACCAGGTCGACTCGGATGCTGACGCCCGGTGTACTACTACCAGGTTTCGACGCGCACTTGGTGGCTTGTCGTCGCGACGACTGGGTCTCATGCCCTCCTTCGTGCGCAGTTCTCTCTATACGCTAGACGCAAGAGAGCCGGAGCTAGATGGTTATACGAATATTCGAGCTCGGTGCGCCTTGGTCGGCCCAGACATTTCGGCGCCTACGGATCTGGAGTGTGATTGGATAAGCGCCCGCCGGTCCACCCGAGAGTCGAGAAGTTACGCCACAGCTTCACTCTGCCACTTTCCTTCCTACCCTCATCCCCTCCCCCGCCCCCATCGTAGGCTACGATGACGAAGACGTACATCATGAACGGTCTGGTGGAGAAGGTAGTACAGCAGCGGCCTTGATCACAGCTGCACACTGACGCACGCGATGCAGATGCAATCCCCAGACCAGGACTTTCGGTGCGTGAACCACTGCGCCGACGCGTCTCCCGATGTGCTGACGCGAATCGCGACAGGTATATGGGATTGAACGACCTTCTGCTGGAGATCAAGCAAGATCCCAACAGTTTCTTGGGAGATGAGGCCGCGGAGAACAAAGTGCTCCGGCAAGTGCTCGCGCTCGTGGAGGACAAGATCTCGGAAGTGAAGAACCAGGCGGTCAAATGGTACGTTCGATAATTCAATGTACTCTTCATATTCTCATGTGTATGGCTCGCCAGCCTAGGTCAACTCATCAAGATCATTCGCGAGACCCAGATGGAGTATGTCGTGGACAAGCTGATTGAGTTCTCTGCGGGCAAGGACGAAGAGCTCCGAGATATCGCTGGACTAGGTGCGCGAGTGAGTACCAACGAAGTTGTGCGTGACTGATGCGATCTTCCCGGTCTTCAGCTTTGAAGACTATCACTTCTGAGCTTCCTCCCGAGGGCAAGATTACCGTCAAGGCTTGCGAGAAGCTTACACCCAAGCTCCTAGGGCAGTTGCAGAATGTGTGTACTGCCATACATCTCCTTCACCTCCGCTTGACAACTAACTAACTACAACCTCAGTCGAGCACACCTCCAGAGACTCTGATCGAAACACTCTCGATCCTCTCGATCCTAATCAGCCGCTTCCCAGGATACATCGTGAACCTGGAGGTTCAGCCCGTACAGGTCCTAACGCCGATGCTCTCTCATCCCCGCCCCGCCGTCAGGAAACGGGCAATCACGACTTTGGCACAATTCTTGCCATACTCTCAACCCCAACAGTTCACCGAGTTGTTAAATGCCTACATTGTTCCTGGCCTAACACCATCTGCCAACCTAGAGAGGCAGCGCACAGTGGTGCAGCTTGTTGCCGCTGTTGCCCGGCATTCCCCGCACCAGATTGCGCCCGCTTTGAGTGAGATCGTGCCCAGTATTCTGAAGGATTCCCAACGAGACGACGAGGAGCTGCGTGAGAGCTCTCTGCAGGTCAGTGCCGCCTTTCGTAAACTTTGTGGCCGTCAATCATGCCTATTCGTCCTCAAAGGCTCTGGAAGCACTCGTGCTCAGGTGTCCTGGCGAGATCACTCCGTTCCTCAGTTCAACTATCCAGGTCGGCAACCAGTATATCAAGTATGATCCGGTAGGTCGCGTGTTTTCTTCGTCGTATGCGCCGACTCAGCGGTTCTCAGAACTATGCCGGGGGTGACGACGACGAAGACGAAGAGATGGCCGACGAGGATGACGAGGACGATGAGGAACTGGGTGACGAGTCTGTCTAGCCCTTCGTTGGCACACCGACATTTGCTCACAAGGATACGCAGGTACGAGGATGACGAAGACACCTCCTACAAGATCCGGCGGTCAGCGACGAAACTTCTTGCTGCTGTGATCGCTACGCGTCCTGAATTGCTCACAACGCTGTACAAGGAAGTCTCCCCGGTGCTCATCTCTCGGTTTGGTGATCGTGAGGAGACCGTCCGTCTGGAAGTATGGTCTACCTACGGTGTGCTCTTGACCCAAACTGGCGTCTATGGCGGAACTCCGCAAAGCAATGCGGCGTACACAACAGGGGGCAAACGCAAGCGCGAGGAAGGCATGGAGGTTGAGGAGACGCCGTACGGTTTGCTCCAGTCTCAAGTACCATCTCTGGCCAAGGCCCTCCTCAACCAGATCAAGTCACCGAAGACACCTGCGCCTACGCTCGAGGCTGGCTTCTCTCTCCTGCACAAACTTCTGACTGTTCTCCCTGGCTCTCTGGCGAACCAGTCGGCGCAAATCATCGCCAATGCGAAGAACGTCCTCTCGGCCTCGTCTAGAAGCTCAGCGTCCTTACAAGTGACCTGCATGTCGTTCCTTGCGCTCTTGTTCTCGAAGCACCCTCCTGCAGTATATGCACCCCAGCTCGAGTCTATCACGCCCTTCCTGCTTCAGGTGTTAGCGGAGAAGCACCCTCGCATCGCCTCCGAGGCTTTCCGCAACTTCTCCGCTCTACTCAACGCGATGCAGCCTGTGCGCAGCGGCCAGTGGGTCGATCGCGTATACGACGAGGCGGTACGCCGGCTGAGCAACCACGACACTGACGCGGAGGTGCGCTCGTGCGCGGAGGACACGATCGGCGACCTTTGGATTTGCGCGACGGATGTGGTGAAGACGAAGGACAGGAAGGAGTGGGAATACATCTGCAGGACCACCGGACGCACGGACGGCGCGATCAAGGTCGTCACTGAGGTCGCGACCAAGGTGGAAATGGACGACGCGTGGGTCAACGGCTCTGTCGAGTGGGTGACTACTCTCCTGAAGAAGAGTGGACGCACAGGCAAGGTGGAGGCGTTCAACTGCTTGGTTGCCCTGTTGAGGAGGTAAATATATCGTGCATAGCTGTGATACATGTGCTCATCCCATGCCGCAGATACTCGCAGATCCCGCAGGATCTGTCCGCAAACCTGATCCCGACCCTCAAGGCGTACATCATCCCTACCGACATCCTCCTCCTGGGCGCCGCTCTGGACATTGTCGCGCTCCTGCTCGAGCTTGCCCCGAAGGCGACGTTCCCCGAGGTCGAGCGCGACATCCTCGCGGACGTGTACGTGATCTCGCACTCGCCGCTCCTCGCGGGCGCACCGTTCGAGAGTGTGCTGGCGTTCTTCGCTGCGCTCGTCGAGGCGGACATGCAGATCGCGACGCACGTCGTTGCAAACCTCGTGATCGCCGTCGAGAAGGCGCAGAAGGGCGACGTGAGCCTGACGAATGTCGCGAAGTGCGTGGGGCAGGTGGTGAAGGCGCAGCGTGCGGTTGCGGCCGGCACGATCGCTGAGTTCGCTAAGCACCTGAAGGTGTGTACGATCGCACTGGCATGGGGTACTCTTGCTAATACGCTGTTGCAGCCGACGTCGAAAGCGAAGCCCTCGCAGGTCGTGCTCAGTCTCCTCGTCATGGGTGAAGTTGGCCGCTTCATGTGTGTATTTGCACCGATGTACTTCTCTGAGACTACTGTGTCTGACGGCCTCGCAGTGACATGTCGCCACAGCACGATATCTTCACCCACGCAATCGAGCGGTTCACCGCGGAGCAGGAGGAGGTACGCACGGCGGCTGCCTTCGCCGCGGGCAACATTGCCGTCGGCAACCTGCACCACTTCCTACCCGTCATCGTCAAGATGGTCGAGAACGATCAGGAGAAGCGGCTGCTGTCTCTGCATGCGCTCAAGGAGGTATGTCTTGCGGTATATCTGCCATTGCATTGCACTGATTCGCTCCGGTTAGATCGTCACACACTGCTCGCATGGGCAGCTGGAGACCGTCGCGGACATGCTCTGGACGCCGCTGTTCGAGAACTCGGAGAACCAGGAGGAGACAACGCGCAACGTCGCTGCTGCGTGTCTGGGCAAGCTCACGACCACCCACCCCGCTCGTTACCTGCCTCAACTCCAGGTGAGTCCTTAGTCGCTTTGGTGGAAGTGCAGAGTGTTTATATGCGTTTGTCCAGGCTCGCATTGCGGACCCGAACCCTGCTACGAGGGCGACGGTGCTCTCGGCGATCCGGTACACGTTCGCGGAAAGCACGACGTCGTTCGACGAGCTGCTCGGCTCCGTCATCCTGGACTTCCTGTCGCTTCTTTCTGATTCTGACCTGGTGAGTCTCGTTCTCCTTTTGTAGTATGGCTGAGATGGCTCATGCGCAATGCAGACTGTTCGCCGTCTTGCGCTCTCGGCACTGAACTCTGCGGCTCGGTCGAAGCCGCACCTTATTCGCGACCACCTGCCTGCGCTTCTGCCTAGCCTGTACAAGGAGACCCTGGTGAACCCCGACCTCATCCGCACGGTGCAGATGGGCCCGTGGACACACAAGGTCGACGACGGTCTCGAGGCCCGCAAGACTGCGTACGAGACGCTCTATACCCTTGTACGTATCGCGGCAGACAGTGTGGCGCGCAAGGTTACTCATCGCACTTTCTCGCAGCTTGATACCTGTTTGTCGCGGCTGGACCTACACGAGTTCCTCGGGCACGTCACCGTGGGCCTCGCGGACGACTCGGACGAGGTGAAGGTGATCTGCCACATGATGCTGTTCCGGCTCGCGCAGGTGGCGCCGACAGCGACGGCGCAGCGGCTGGACGAGCTGACGACGCCGCTGGAAAAGAGCATGAAGGGCGCGACGGTGACGAAGGACACGGTGAAGCAAGACATCGAGCGCGCGTCGGAGCTGCAGCGGAGCACGCTGCGCGCGGTCGCGGCGCTGAGCAAGATCAGCCAGCCGGGCGCGAGCCCGCGCTTCGACGCGTTCGTCGCGGCGACGCAGAAGTCGGTGGAGTGGGGCGCGGAGTTCAGGGAGCTCGTCGGGTGAGCTGCCCTGGTCGTGCGTGTCGATGAAGAAGGTGAAGTGATTGTTGTACTGAGAGAAAGAAAGTCGAACGAATGTGTCTTGTAATTCCTGAACGTTTCCTTCCGCTGCTCCCTCTCCCTCATGTGTTATATCTCTGTCGTAGATATCTTGCGTTGTGTTGTCGTGAATCGATATCCCTCCTCAGTGTCTTCGCAATCGCTGTTGTATGCGGGTAAAGAGTACAACCCGAGATAAGAGGCGTTCTGGAGGCCGACTGCAGGGGCACGCTGGATGTCGGGATCGTGATCCGCACGCCGGGGACAAACGCGCACAATCGTTTGCGCGACTGCACGGTCGCCTGACTCGAACTGCCAATGCCCAGGCTGTAGCTCAAATTATGTCTGGCTCTCTTGTCCCTCTTGTACCTCCACCTCCGCTGTAGGCTGTCCACTCACGCCATGTCGCTGGCTCGGGCGACGAGGCTCCTCTCTAGGTTCTCTGCTTGTCGACCACCACCAATACGAGCGCGGACTCTTGGCACGTCGTCCGCAAGGTCACCCCCGCCGAGACACAAGTTCCTCAATGCCCGGCGAATAACTCAGGTCGGACTTGTTTCTGGCGCACTCCTTGGAACCTCGCTGCTTGCACCCGTCGTCTACGCGGATGCGCCGGAGAACTCGAACGGGTCAGAAAAAGCCGAGCGGAACTCGCAGGGCAGCGGCACACCGCTGTCGGCGCTGGTGAGGACGTACGTCGTGTACTCGCTGTGCTCCATCCCCGCGCTCGTCGACTGGTCGCCCGCCATCCTCTCCACGCTGCTCGCGATCCCCGGCCTCAAGCAGGTGACTGAGGTTGTAGTGCGCTACACGTTCTTCAACCAGTTCGTCGGCGGGGACAGCGCGGAGGAGGCCATCCCGGTCCTCGAGCAGCTCCGCGCGGAGAACAAGGGTGTGCTCTTCGTGTACAGCGTCGAAGTAGACGAGAGCGCCCCCGGGTCTGCGGGGCCCGCTCCGCTTTCGGCGCACAAGCAGATCGTGGACGAGACGCTGCATTGTATCGACGTCGCGGCGGACTTCGAGGACAAGCATGCGTCCACGGACGGCGGGAAGGGCACCTGGGTCGCCATCAAGCTCGTACGTTGCGCGTCCATGCATGATGCTCCGCCCGGGGGCGAACCTGTGACTGACGTCCGGTGACAGAGCGCGATGGTCCCCGACGCGGAGGCGCTGCGGCGGCTCTCCAAGTACCTGGTGGACACGCGCCCGCCGACGACCCCGCGCATCGCGTTCCCTGGCTGCCCGCGCGCGAGCGACCTCGACGTGTTATCTGCGCGCGACCCTTCCGGGACGCTGTCGGAAGCGGACATCGCGGCGCTGTCCGAGCTTCGGGAGGACCTCGCTGCCATCTGCGAGCGCGCTCGCGCTCGCGGCATCAGGATTACGGTCGATGCGGAACACAGGCATGTTCATCTGCGCTTCGGTCATGGGCTGTAGCTGATACTTTTGTGTAATGAAGTTGGTACCAGGTAGGCAGCGGAGAGTCATTGGGGTTAGGATAGACCCTAACCCTATTCTGGTAGCCCGCCATAGATTCATTCACTTTGGACATGATGCGCAAGTTCAACAAGCTGCCCGAGGCCCCGAAGAGCTCCTGGTTCTCATCGCGGAAGGACACACCATTGCCTGCTGCTGGGACGCAACCGCTGATATACAACACTTTCCAAGGCTATCTTCGTCGGTCAGTAATTCGCACTCATCATGGATACGGCTCCGCTCATGCCACCCTCTACCCAGGACACCGGAATACCTCGCTCAGAGCATCGCGGACGCGCGCGCTGGAGGATATGCTCTTGGTGTGAAACTCGTTAGAGGCGCGTACCACCCGCACGAAATGGAGGTTCACAAGGCCGCGCTTCAATCACGCATCGACCGTACCACACCCTCGGGCTCCCATGAGCTCTCGATCTCGCCGGATAACATGCCCCCGGTCTGGCTGGCCAAGGACGAGACGGACACCTGCTATGACTCGAGCGTGCGGCTGCTCGTCCAGCTTGTGCGCGAGGACGCGGACAACGTCGCGAAGGGTGCACCGGGGCCGGCGATCGGCGCGCTGTTCGGCACGCACAACTGGGAGAGCGCGAACCTGGTGATCGACGAGCTGGTGAAGCAGGGACTGGCGACGAAGACGGGCCAGGGCGAGGACGAGCGCGTGTGGATCAGCGATGCGGCGATGAAGCGCGTCGCGGTGGCGCAGCTTTACGGTTCGTTGGGTTCCTTCACTGTTGTCGAGACCCCGGAGATACTGACGTGTAGACAGGCATGTGCGACGCGCTCACTGATCACTTGGTTCACCGGACTCGCACCACGTCGCCATTCGTGCTGAAGTATCTGCCGTACGGCAGTCTCGCCGAGGTCAGTTCACATCGTGCATCGCTCCATTGCGAGTACGCTGACAGGGACTTTCACAGGTCATGCCGTACCTCAGCCGCCGCGCGATTGAAAACAAGTCTGTACTCGGGAACGGCGGCGCTGCGAGCGAGCGGAAACGCGCCGCGTCCGAGATCTGGGCGAGGATTTTTGGTTGAGCGTAGGTACCTGTGGCTGAGGACTTAGACTGGACTCCTTAGAGGAAACACGGATAGACCGTATACTAGGAGCTGCTGTAGAAACAGGGTACTATCGACTAATCCCTATCTCTTGAATAACTTTCTAGCGGTTGTTGGTCAAGCGTATGCGAACGTATGAGGCATGGGAGACGCGTTGTATACACGCGACAACGTTCACATGACCGCGTCGGAGGCGTTCTTCAGACTCAGATAACCTATCTTCTACCGCGGCCCGGAGGATGTATCTCGGGCATTGATCGCCTGGTACGTACGTATCTCGTTATAACGTGGCTTTGCATCCTTGACCAACATAACTGTCTGTGCAGATTACAGTACAACGAGAGCAGCGTCCAAGTGGGAATTCGTTGTGCCAATACATGGAGGATTTGACCGTGTACATCAGTCGACCAGCCCGAGAGCTCCCAGAGGTCAGACAACAGCAAGTACCGTATCACAAGATACCGTCCCTGTGTTCCGGGCCTTGTCTCTCGGTGCGTGTGCATACGTGTTCTAGTACGTACCACGCAACGTGCCCGTCTGACTAGGCTATCGCAGATCTGCATGTCCCCTGGGGACTTCTCGCGAAACCCTTCGAATGCGAATGCCCCACCTGCGACGTGGCTTGCGTCTCGACCACACCACATTGACGATGGCTCCCCTCCTAGCAAGACTCACGCTGCTCTCGAGAAGTCGCGTCCTAGCCCCGCGGCTGGCCCTGCGCGCACGGACGATAGGCACCTCCTCGTCATCCCCCGCTCCACGATCGGCATTCCTGAATCTCCGCCGTCTGGCTGCGTTCGGGCTCACGTCGGGCGCGGCGCTAGGGGCGGCGATCTTCGTGCACGATGCGCGCTCGGGGACCGCCGCTGCGACCTCGGACGCGCACGCTCAGGGCGGCCGCGGCGCCCGATCGCAGAGGCCGCTTTCCGAGCTTGTTCGGACGTACGTCGTGTTCGCGTTCTGCTCGGTCCCGACGCTCGTGGAGTGGTCCCCGGCGATCCTGGAGACCCTGTTTGCGGTGCCGGGCGTGAGGCAGGCGACGGAGGCGGCCGTGCGCGCGACGTTCTTCAATCAGGTGCCGTCTATGCTTGCGCTGGCTTGCTTCTGGGACAGGATGTGCGTAGAGTGCTGACGCGCGGTGCGCTGCTAGTTCGTGGGCGGGGACACGGCGGAGGACGCGCTCCCGCTGATCGAGGGGCTGCGCGCGCAGAATACGGGGTGCCTGTTCGCGTACAGTGTCGAGGTCGACGAGGCGGAGGCAGCCGGGCACGCGAAGGGGGGAGAGCTGGTGGGGCACACGGCGGCGCATAAACAGGTCGTGGACGAGACGTTGCACTGCATCGATGTTGCTGCGAATTTTGAGGATAGGTACGCAGGGGGGAGGATGGTCGGGCGGCGGACGTGGGTCGCAATCAAACTGGTGCGTCACACTTCGGCTGTCGATGCAGATCATACTCACACTATGTTGCAGAGTGCCATGGTCCCAAACGCCGAGGTGCTTCGCAGGTTCTCGAAATACCTGGTGGACAATCGCCCACAGGGGCCGAGCAGTCCGTCCGTCGCGTTCCCGGGATACCCGCTTCCATCGGACCTGGACGTGCTGGCTGCGCCAGTGAAGGCTTCTGATATACTGACCGATGCGGACGTCGCGGCGCTGGAAGAGCTACGCGAAGACTTGGTGAAGATTTGTACACGTGCGAAGGAGAGAGGAGTGCGACTCATCTTCGATGCTGAGTACAGGTGAGCATATTGCACGGGATCTCTGGGGGTATCCGTTGCTCAGATGAGCGGTGGACGGTATGGTAGTTGGTATGAGGTACGGGCTCACAGAACACTGTCTCTCTGTCCGTTTGCCGCTGACGCCACGCTAGCCTGCGATAGATGCGTTTACGCTGGACATGATGCGCAATTTCAACAAGCTACCCGTCCAGCGGACGTCGTGGTTCGGTGGAGCAAAGAAGGGCGGACATGAGTCTGCGGGGGTGCAACCGCTCATATACGCGACCTACCAAGCGTACCTCCGACGGTATAGCACGCTGCCTTGTATTCATTGTGGCGCAACGCCTGCTAACCCGCTGCGATCACACAGGACACCCGAGTACCTCGCCCAGAGTATCGCGGCCGCACGTAGGGAGGGCTACGCACTCGGCGTGAAGCTTGTGCGAGGAGCGTATCATCCACATGAGTTGGTCGCCCACCCTGCGACAACCGCCACCGCGGACGCGTCACTCGCGTCTCCTTCGATGTCCACGTCGCTTTCGATATCTCCGGACCCTGTCCCCCCGGTATGGACGGAGAAGTCGGACACGGACGCGCGGTACAATGCGGGCGTACGCGCCCTCGTCGAGGCCGTAAGGGAGGACGTCGCACGCGGCGGACAGCCGGCGATCGGGGTGCTGTTTGGGACGCACAACTGGGAGAGTGCAGGCTTGATCGTGGATGAACTGGTCAGGCAGGGCTTGGCGAAGCGTGCGGAGGGTGGCGTTGTGGAGGTGGCGGACGAGGTGGCGGAGAGGGTAACGGTCGGGCAGCTATACGGTGCGTCCCGGCTTGGGTGCTCGCTCGGACCGAGCTGGCTGCGCCCCTCGCGGGCTGGTCATCCGAATGGGATGTACAGTGGGGAAGACGTGCTGACTGCATTGGGGCGGCGTAGGGATGACTGCGGCGCTGACGGGCCACCTCGTCGATCGAGTCCGCTCCTCGTCCCCGTTCGTCATCAAGTACATCCCGTACGGCCGTCTCTCCGAGGTACGTGTCTGGGCTTCGTCTAACCCCCCTTTCCCTTCCGAGGGTCGGTCCGAAGAGCGTGGTTGCCAACGGTGCTGACAACGTGGTGCCCTGAAGGTCATGCCCTACTTGAGCCGTCGGGCCATCGAGAACAAGTCTGTGCTGGGGAATGGTGCGGCGATAGAGGAGCGGCAGAGGGCTGCAGCGGAGATCTGGGCTCGGATCTTTGGGTGAACGGTGTACGGACAGATGCTGTCATGTTGTATGTGCAGACGAGGCTGTAAGGTACCCACGCGGTTGTTGTTGTCCGGAGTAAAGGAGGATGTTGACGTTTCGTAAACGGGCATGTCACATAGGATGATTATTGTTGCATATTGACAACGGATGAAGAATGGGATGTTTTACAGACGTTTTATGGCTCACAGACATGATAGCGTGTCATACATGCGCAAATGAACGGCTTACAGTTATCAGCAAATTGGCTGTGTCTCCGACTCCGCCAGCGGGGCGCCGGTTCTCGTGCCAATTTGCGGACTACACGCCCTCCGCCTCCTTGAACGTCTTAAGGGCACCGTCGACGACTTCTGTCATGGCGATGACGCCCTCTTCCTCCTGCGTGCGGCCGATGAGCTGGAGTGAGACGGGCATGCCGTGCCACAGCTCTGGGTCATCTGTGGGGTGCGGTGAATCAGCCCAGCGGCCGCAGGGTCGTGAAAGAGGACATACAGAGTTTGTATACAGCCTCGTCCTCGTGGTTGTGGAACGCGTGCGGCGGCGCGCGGACATCGAGCGCCTTGTCTACCTTTGTGACGGGGAAGACACAGGCCGTAAGGTCGAGGAAGTTGCAGAACTCAGTGTACGAGCAATCCCTGCCGCGCGATGTTTCTCGTCAGCAGCGAGCATTCACACAGACACCCCAGATACTCACGAGTTGCAGCCATGCGGGCAGGCGGCGTACGCAGCCGCAGGGCTAATGATCGCGTCTACCGGCCGCCCTGTGCCCGTCTTCGCGGCCGTGGCTTCCCAGTGGTCGAGGTGGGACTTCCGGAGCGCGCGCTTCTGCCTATGCAGTTGCCACAGCTACGGTCCGTGCGCCATCCTCAATGCTTTGCTCGCGGAGATGAGAGGCAGAGACGCACCTCGTACGCGGTCAGGTGCTTGCGCTCACCGATGATCGTGCGCATGAAGGGCTCGTCGAGCGCGTACTCGTGCGCGTCCGTCTCGGGGCTCATCGTCTGGATGAGCGGCTCGCCCGAGAGCGCGCAGTCGCTTAGCAGGTCCTGTCCATCGTCCGCATTGAAGATCCTTTGCTGTTTCATGCAATGTGAGCGTGGTGTCAGAAGATGCGCCCCGGTGATGGCGCAGGGGCGTGAGACTGACGCCGTTCTCGTAGATCTCGAGGATCCGGTGGTTCTCCCAGTCAATCACTGCGGGGGCGTTCGCGCAGGCGAATATCAGTCGGGGTCCTGCGCTTGGGGACGGCGGGCTTACCGGTGTGTCCTGCTGCCTGCAGCGCTTTCTTCACGATTTCCATCGCTCTGACCAGCGGCGGGTGGGGTTTCACAATACCGTTGTCCCACATGATCGCGAAGCACATCTGGCCGCCCTCGCCGTGGTCTCCGAGGGCGTACTCGCGCGCGCTCCATTCCTTGCGCACGACGAGGGGATCCTTGCGCCAGGGCCGCGCGTCAATGACGGCCTTGGTGAAGAACTTGACGCCCTCGACCGTGTTCGTCATCGGCCCGAGCACGGACAGGATGCTCTCCTGGCCCACCATCGAGTTCACCGCGTTGCAGTACGGCAGGCGCTCGTACGAGGGGCGCAGGCCGTACAGCCCGCAGAAGGCGCTCGGGATGCGGACAGACCTTGCGCGACGTCAGCGTCAGGCACGCAGAGATCGTGATGCCCGGGGGCAGTAGTACATAGAGGCAGAGGAGAGGTCGACGGATTGGGAAGGGTGAATGGGCCGGGGCAAGATGGGGCCACGAGAGGTGAGAAGATGTGCTCACCCGCCGATATCGGTGCCTACGCCGAGGGGGCTGCCGTGGAGGGCGACGAGTGCGCCTTCGCCGCCCGAGGAGCCGCCGGGGGTCATGTACCGGTTGTAGGGGTTCGTCGTGCGCCCGAAGACGTGGTTGTACGTTTCGCCCCACTGCGTGCGCGATCGAACATCAGCTTCGCGGAACCGGTATACGCGTAGATAGGAGGATTCCATCGGAATCCTCAGGGCGCAACAAAAGCCGCGTTCTCAGGTTGTGGAGAGCGGGCATAGATCTGCTCGGGTTGACAGATCGCAGGTACACGCGGGGGTGTTCTCTGTGTCACCCGAGCTAGCCGAACGCGAGGGAGGCAGAGACAATACGATAGCTGACGCACCATGAGAGTCTGCGGCACGTTCGTGCGCACGAAAGGTACCGCACCGCATTCATAGAGGATCTCGACGAGGACGCTGTCGCGGTCGGCCACACGACCTATCCAGCCGGCGTAGCCTGTGAAACGTTGTTCAGCCAAGGATCGGGTTACGCGTATTCACAGGAAAATCGTCGAATTCGGCGCATACCATTCCGCCGAGGGTGTGCTCATGGACGGCAGGATCGGGTGCGTTGCAGACCTCTCTGATGGGAAGGCAAGAATCCTCCACCCGGAGCAATTTCCGGGAGGGCATCTGCGACTCCGGGTCGAAAAAACCGGTACAAACTTGTATGTGGATTTGCATGCGTCCTATCAGGACCGCCGCATACTACAGTTTTGCACCCGAGGTATATGGCGGTTTCTGCGCAAATGACGGCAGGGATAGAAAGTGTCTCCACGAAAGATATGGGACGCGTCAACCATCCAGATCGTCACGCTCCCTGCTGGTATATGGGTGCGGGATAAGTAGCAGACATAGCAATGGTGGGTGTTCACCACCTAAAGCATCGGTTACACCCTTTACAAAACACTTATCAGAGCGTATTTGCACGCCGTTCCAACCGCCCCATCGCGGTGTTGGACTTCGTCCCAACTCATGCGAAAATGAGCACCATTCGTGGTTTAGAGCTTCACGGTTATAATCGCGTTGCAAAAACGCTCTATTGCTGCTTAGGGGCGTGTCTGTCTTTGCAGAGATTCGATACTGTTCTCCTACCACCGGGATAGTCTTGACCGAACTCAACCAGTTGCTGAGTTTATACGGGCTAGAACCCGCTCGTATGCTCCAAGAGATACGAAGCCAACAAGCCTGCCCCTTCCGGTGGAGGACGTGACCGCTGTTAAGAGAACAGTTCTAGGCGCATGCGTACAGAGTGCACTTGCTCCGACTCGGAATGCGATCCATAAACCACCCCGATATATCGCACACACACTGCAAATGGTCCTGTCGAGGCGTGGTACGTACCCATGATCGTTTCCATGCCCTTGATGCAGAACTGGTCCTTAAGGGATATCGGAAGTCCGTGCAGCGGTCCGATAGGCTTGCCATGGATCTTGAGAAAGTCGTCGACCTCCTGAGCGCGAGCAAGAGCGCGTTCGATGAATATCTCGGTCAAGCAGTTGGTCTATTCGGGTTTGAGTTAGGCAGATCGTCGCCATAGGATACTACCGGCTGCTGTACCACTGACCAGCTGGTGTGCAATGATCGCGCGTTTATAGAACGCGGTGGTGACCTCGACTGAGGACCACTGGCCGGTGCGCAGATTGTCGAGGAGGATCGCGACATTGACGGTATCAGTGATCTCGAGCTCACGGGCGGTGAGAAGGCCACAGGTCCGGGGAACGTCCAACACGTTGCGTTGGTTCTCCGGTGGCGGCGTGATGGTCCACTCTTTGGGAATCAGGTCCTGCTGGCGTTGCTTGCGCTCTGCGCAAAGGGTCTTCCAGTCTTGCTCAGGCATAGCACGTCGTAGATGGTCAAGGCGTTCGGTGTGGCTTATCGTCTTTAAACGTCGGGTCCACTGCGACGTGTGAAGAGAACGTGGGCGTTGGAAGGGAAGAAGATAAGATGAACACAGGAGAATCACGCATCCGTATGACCGCAGCGAGACCGGGGACCCCAGATAGGTATGGGACAACTTATGTACAGTGAGGTTGCTCCACTCTCCCGGCTGAACGATGTCTGTTGATTATTATGGGGAATCATGCCGGGGACTGACACGCTGCTCGTCGACATCTTACATGTCAGGATGAAGCGTAGGACCAAAAGGGGGGATACATATATTCACTTACTCGTGGGATTCAGCCCGCCCCCAGGTCCGCGATAGTGCTGTATACACTCCACAGATCTCGGATCTTCTTTCAACGCCCATCGGTCTTCGCTGTCCGTGCCGCGAGCCAAGGCCCAGCGACGACCTCACCAACATACGTTTTCCCCCTGTCAGCTGCCCAGGACGCGGTCGGAGAACGCTCGAGAACGGGCTCTGCTTAGCCAAGTCGTTGCCGGACATCGTGTAGGGGGTGCAGACTCTGCAGAGACGTGTTCCGAGCGGGACGGCCAGGGTCCTGTGAGGGAACAAGGGCATTCGGATATGGGCTAGCGTACGAAAGCGTGATGGGATGTCCAATCGGAGCGTGCGGACGTCCCGGAGTGCCTGTACAATTGGCGATGATTCTCGGGTACGGACCGCCGGAAGGGACAGGCAGAGGCCCTGCTCCTGCCTGCGTCCTGCCTGCGCGAGGCGTCTGGAAGGTGTCGGAATGCACGACGAGGGGGCGAGATCTGCATTGCAGACGCGAGTCGGGCGCAAGATATGTTGCAAGAGATGATGATGGTTGCAGACTGGGACCTGCGGCTGCGGAGGTCGGCAAGATCAAGAGGACATATCGGATGTTTGGCTGTGCTTGCGCGTGGTGGCACCGACTGGAGAGACAGGCGCCTGTGGTCGCCGTCGTTGTCGTTGACGTTGTCGCAGTCGTTGGCCAGCCTGCTCTGCTCGTCGTCGGGCCCAACGACCTCTCCCCAACCCTCCCCGCCTGTCCACTTCTCCGTTCTTTTCTGCCCCCTCTCCTTAAAACAGTTGCTAGGACTTCTGTGCGTGAGCTTGACGCCTCCGTGACCGTATCTAACCGTTGCCTTTCTCCACCTTTCCGTTGTCCCCCCCACCCCGTTAGACGACCACGTTCACCCCGTCCTCGTTTCTCGCGTCCAGCACGGTCTAGGCGTATCTGCTCGACGCGCAGTCCATGGCCGTTCTTGCCCCTCAAGACTGGCATCCACCTAGAGATCATACCATGGACGCGCCTTCTCCCAACTCCATCAACGCCTCCGCACCCCGCCAGCGCTCTTCGCCCGCAAACGAACACTCCCTCGCACAGTCCCCCATGCCTCAGCAACAGCCATACCCCTACCCTGTCCAGCAGCAGCAGCAAGCCGGCTGGCAGCCCTCGCCCCAGCAGTTCTACCCCCAGTTCTATCAAAATCCCCATCAGCAGCCATACCCCATGCACGGTCATCCCGGTCACCCACAGCAAGGGCAGATGCAATACTACGACCCTGCCAACGCCCAGTTCGCGCAGTGGGCCTACCAGCAGATGCTGCTCAACCAGGCGCACCAAATGTCGCAGATGTCTCAGTCAGGCAGCCAGCGGAGTCGCAGCGGTGGAAATCCTTCTCCCGACTATTTCGGCCAGAGCCCCGTGCCCGGATTCAGTCCCTTCCCGAGTGGAACGCCTCCCCCTCACCCTTCGCAACTTCCGATGGGATACTCGCAAGGTCCCCCTTCCGAGCAGGGTTCCCAGTATGGCGGCTATCATCCCTACCGCCGTCCACAGCGTCACGGGTCTCAGAATCAAGACGACTGGCGTTCCGGCCCACAGCACACAGGGCCTTTCAAGCCTCCCTACGCGCATGCTGACGCTGCGGGCTCCTCAACATCGGTCAACTCGGGTTCATCACAGTCTGGCAGCCAGCGACAACGCACGAACAGCACGCAGGGCCCCGCTCCTGCTGCTGGTGCCCCCGCTCCTGGTCACTCGCATGCGAAGTCGTCAAGCAGTAACAGCAACGGCCACGGTAGGACTGCCACATCCCCATCCACGCCTTCTACCCCGTCTGGCAACTCCGCCTCCGCTCCCCGCGTTCATCAACGCACCGGTTCCACTGCTTCCAACGCGTCTGCTCGCCCTGCTCCCTCTGCTGCTCCTGCCCCCTCAACTTCATCGACGTCATCTCCCGCTGCGGCTCCCTCGAGTACGGTGAACCTGCGAAAACCTTCGCCCTTGTCCCAAGGCACGTTCACGGCAGCAGAGAAACGAATGTCTCGTGACGATAGCGATCTTGCGGCGATGTTGGAGCCCGCGGCTGGTGTGAGGAGTGCGGGACTGAAAGGGCGACTACGGCGGGCGCTTTCGCTCAACGCTAACAATGCGCTTCGGGAAGAGGAGGACGAAGACCCCGCGACCGCCAGGGCCCACGCTGCAAGACCTAGCCAGTCGAGCGTCGGCTCGAGTACGACCCTTGCCATGGACGATAGCGACTCTACTGCCACTGTGCAGAAGAAGAAGTCGCGTTCGCTGTTCAACTCGAAGCTTAACCGTTCCACTGACAACATCTCGCTCTCGTCGACGATGTCGTCGGCGTCGATGGTCATCCGGAAGCTCGGTAACATCGGCAAGCTCGCCCGCAGGAATTCGCTCGCTGGTATCACGTCGCTGTTCAAGGACAAGAAGGACAAAGACGATGAAGAGGGCGCCACGGGGAAGAAGAGCAAGAAGAAGAAGGGCGAGAAGGCTGCTACTGCCGAGCCCAGCGTGTCGCATGCCACTGCCGAGGTCGATCGGTCGGATTGGAACGCGAGTCCGGAGATGGCGGGACTCAGTCCGGCTGCAAGGCTCGCGCGCCAGCACACCCTCAAGACTAACGCAGAGGCTGCTGCCCGGGCGAAGGCCGAGGCCGAGGCCCGCGCAGCCGCTGCAGCAGCAGCCGCGAACCAGGGCCAGCTGCCGACAACATGGGAGAAGAACACGACTACCCGGCAAGGCGATGCGTCCCCCGCTAAACCCGGCAGCTCTTCCCGAGTCGGCGAGAACGGGACGCGGGTCGTCGTTGAGCATGATGACTCGGATAGCGAAGATGGGCACAGCGATCTCGGACACCCGAACCACTCCCAGAACTACAGCATCGAGGGCTGGGAGGACGACGAGGACTGGAACGAGGCGCACGAGGAAGAAGACGTCACGATCCGTCAGGCTCTGGACAACGCGAGCCTGGAGGACGACGAGGAGATGGAGCCGTGGGCGATCAACGTCCGCCGTAGCATCGAGCGGACATTGAAGCCTGCGAAGGGCATCCTGAAGAGTGAGTTCATCGTTTTTGTTGTGTTCTTCATCTGATTGTTCCAACAGCTCGTCCAGATGGATCTGAGTACTCCCAGGACGCATATCTTCCACCCAACCCGTCGTTCTCGCGCGTGCGGTCGAACTCGTACGATTCCGCACAGCCGAACCCTGAAGTCGCGCCCCTCGGACATCTTCCGCCATCGGACCCCGCCCAGATCGACGGTCTCCACAAGCACGGTTCGGCGAACGGGCACTCACCACAGAGCTCGGGATCCTTCCTGCCTCCGTTGTCCTTTGACTCGAACGGCCTGGCGATCGAGTCGCCGAAGCACGAGGAGCCCGCCCATACGGCAGGGCCCTCCCCGGCGGACAAGACGCTCTTCAACCACCCGAACTCGTCTGCCCCGGCGCTGTCGTTGCACTCCGCGAACCCGCCGACCCTCACGCATCGTTCTCAGACTGCGCCTGCGAAGCGCCTTGCGTTCGCGGCGAACCTGTCCGTGTACGACACCTTCCCGGCGACGGTATACGATCGGCGGAGCGAGCCGGCGACGTGGAGCAGACTGACACCAGCGCTGGCGCAACGCATAAAGGAAGAGCTCAACTCCTATAAGATGGAGGAAATGGAGGTGCACGCGGCGAGTCGCGTTCAGTACGTCGTCTCATTCATCGTGTGCATATCGATGCTGACTTGTGTGGTGTGTGCTCAGTACCCAGTTTTTCGTATAACGCTACGAACATGGCTTGGTCGCTGTCGTTTTCTCGCTACAATTTTGCTGTCCATCTTCTCCCACTTGGCGAAAATACGAAACCACAGTCCTAGTCTAGTGCCGCACCACCTCTCCCGTTTTTATTCCTGCACACGTGGTTTGCCTTTCACCCCCATTCATTCCCCTTGTTCTTCTCCACATTCCCCTCATCACCCCATCCCCTAAATGCCTTTCAACATTCACCCTACGTATTCGCGCACGACCCCCGGCTTTTTGGATCGATTATCCGCGGTCTCTGATCTCATCCAAGTTATAGTATACCCCTCAATCCTCACGTGTAATACTATGACGCACGTCGCCCGGTCCCTACAGTACGCAGATTGTACGCTGCGCCGTACGTCGCCCCACCCGCATTTTCTATTCTCTCGCCCGGCTCACCACCCTCGCTAGTCTCACGCTCACTCTCACTCATTCTGCCTCTCTCACTCGGTCTTGGCTCCTGCATTCGGTCGTATAGCGGTACATTGACGGACCTTCTGGGAGACAGTCTTTGTTGCCGCACGACCGCCCCATAGCTCACCCCCAGTGAGAATCGACAATATTAAGGTCCATTGCCTTCCATTAAGATCTACGGCATCTACCACAATATCTCGCAATGGATGGCAATGGAAAAGTCGCGCAAACAATAGATATTTTTCTATTGCCCTCCAGTCAATTATATTGCCGTCCATTGCCCTCCGTTGCATTCTAGTTCAATAGATCTCAATTGACTACAATATAACAAGCCCCGAGCTATACATGCACCCATCCCGAGCCTCCCCGAAAACGCACGCGCACCCATATCCCCGCCCGCGCGCCCATATCCCCACCCGCGCGCCCATGTCCTCGGCCCGTGCGCCCTACCTATCGTTCCCGACCATCATAGACCTCGCAGAACCGACCGCGAGACCGCGACGCACCGTATCACCGCAAGTGTGGCGTCTGAATCGTTCGCGTTGCCGTGTAGGGGAGGCCTAGGAGTTGATGTCTATGGGGTAGATAAAATACCAATCAGCACGCAGGTTAGTCGCCGCGGTCAGTATCAGTAAGTCGTTGAAGTGAGTAAGTCAGTAAGTTAGTAAGTCAGTAAGTCAGTAAGTTAGTAAGTCAGTAAGTCAGTAAGTTAGTACGTCAGTAATAGGTCAGCAGGTCGACAATGAGCGGAAACTCTCATGGCGTGAGACTCCTAAGGCATTTGTAGGCAGGAAGGCGGGGCGCGGACATGAGAGGAGGAGGGAAGGCGCATAGAGCCACGAAGGGGCGCAGGGCTCTGTGTCCATCCGAATCGATTGGAGATCGCTCCACCATGACAAAGTCAGAGAACTGATGATTGCATAGCAGAAACAGTCTGCCGGGCGACGGCTTTTCGTTGCAGAATGGCCTGTGAAGTGATTGACGTCGATTGACACTGGCAGGGAGATGGCTTATTGAAGAGACGATCGATGAAGCAAAACGAAGCGAAAAGGTGTCTTTTCGGGCTTCTAATAGATGTTAGTATCTGCACATAGCTGGGACTAGATCGCAATAGATCGCAATGGACCTTAATATTGTCGATTCTCACTGGGGCTCACCAGTACCAGTACTAGCTACTACCACTACGCACTCCCCGTCCCGCCCCGCCGGTCGTGCCCGTGTTGACTACAGTATCTTCGCTGCATGCTCTCATGTCTCGCCCGCTCCCCACTGCCCCTCTCGACTTTTGTTGATGTCGCTCGCAGCCGCACACGCATCCGCCCCGCATCCCGCACCCGTCCACGCCCACGCCCGTAGTTACTAGTTACAGTACTCTTGTCAATCGTCCCGCCCCGCCCCCGTCCCCGTCTGTTGGTCTCTGCTTATTCTCGGTATTATTCCTATTGCGTAGCTCGGGTCGTCTATAGCTGCTCGTTCAGACGTGGTGCGTACTGGTGTGGCAACGTAGAATCCGCGACAAAAGCACAACCCTGCGTGAATATGCGTGTGGTCATGACGAATCAAGCAGTTGACGTCGAGAATGTTGTGATACTCCAGAGACTTGAGGCTATCGAACTTGTCACACATTCGCAGATTGTGCCGGAGTCGATGTCATACAATCCATAAACGTAAGAGTCTAGCATATTATGGTAACCGTCCGTAATGTTACACCCACCGCCCATCCAAGAATCACTCTCCGTCGTACCAGTGCCACACTACAAGTCGATGAGCAGCGCCTCCTTGCGCTCGGGCTCGGGCGGGCTCGCGCCGTACGCGTCGTAGCCCTGGTACTGCAGCGGCGCGTTCGGCACCTGCGGGAAGCTCGGGAGCGGGACGGACGTCTGCTGGAGCTGTTGCAGCTGCGAGGACGTGTGCGTGTGCGCGAGCGTGGCGGAGCGCGCGGGGGCTTGCGCCTGCGATTGCGCGGGGCGGTAGGAGGCGGCGGCGACGGAGTGGTGACGGGAGAGACCGGGGGAGGAGGGCGGGGCGTACTGCTGTTGCTGCTGCTGTTGCTGTGGTGGTTGGTACTGGGGCTGGGATTGAGGGGGTTGGGCGGCGGGTTGGTACGAGACCGGTGGTGGGGCGGGAGTGGGGGAGGCACCGTACTGCTGCACACTGACAGGAGGGGGCGACATCGTACCGTACGGAGCGCTTTCCTGGCCGTACCGCTGCTGAGATACTGGAGGAGAGCTGGGAGCGAGAATGGGGGTGGATTGTGGTTGGTACATCTGCTGCTGTTGCTCGTAGGACGCGCCATTCGGTTGTGCGAAGTACGAGGGTGCGTGGGCCTGATGGGACGGGGAGGAAACCTGCTGGGGCTGGGGGTCGGGTTGCCACTGGTTGTATGCGGCGCCGTTGACGGGTTGATACTGGGGGGCATATCCAGCTGGGGCAGTAGCCTCCTGTGCGGGCGCTGCCCTCCACGCCGGACGCGAAAGTTGCTCGGTGAGGAGCTTGTCGTAGAGTTTGACCGCCTGCGAGAGCTTCTCGTGCATATCGACAAGTAGCTCTGAAGGAGGTGGTGAGCAACGGCATCTTTACATCTAGAATGAAATGACGGCTTACCTTCTTTCCGGCTCGTGTCGCTCAAGCTCATTGCAAGTTTCGGCCGCAAAGCACTCGCCTTGTCGTATAGCTCCGTCACAGCAGGATACCTGGAAATGTCCCTCCCGCCCTGTGCTTGCAGCTGCTCCACGGTTTGGTTGAACGTCAGGATAGCGTCGGCCTCCAGAGGCTCTAGGTCGTAGCTGGGTATCGTAGGCACTCGTGGCTTGGGCGTAGCACTCGAAGGTGGGTACGACTGCGGATAGCCCGGACCCTGCTCGGGGGACGTGTACTGATGTGACGCGTCGATTACAATGGGTGCGCTGGGCTTGGGCGCATTCGCTTCGCGTAGGCTGGCCTCGATGGCCGCCCGCAGGTCTGGGTCGTCTTCCTCCTCGTTACGCGGAGGAGCGTATCGAGAGCTCGGACGATCGACCAGGGGTGGCTCCGAAGTCTGCCATGACGAAGGAGAGGGGACATAGCCAGGACGATGGCCTCCTGCAGCACCAACTTCTTCGAGAGATAACTGTATGGCGCGTTGTAGATCGGCGTCGGCGACGTCTCGGGCATGTCTGTGTCGTGAAGTTGAAACACTTTGCGAAGACCGATGCGTCCTGTAACAGATGATCAGCACACCTGGATTCGTGTTGGGCGGGCCATGCGTACTTGTTCTTCTTTGTGAGCAAAGTGTAACAGCTGTTGCATACCCGGACTTCCTGCGTGATACCAAAGTGAGGCAGTGGAAGGGTCTTGCTGGAGCATTGATGGTCGACCACCCATCCGCAATTGCGGCAGTGGTGCTTGCGGTTGGTGAATGTGAAGGGTTCCCTGCAGCGAAGGCAGAACTCCGAGTCTATCCATTCAGGCGCCGTCTGAGTATCAACCATGGCCGAAGAGGTAAGGGCGGGATCACGAGGAGGGAAGTTGAACCCTGTAAGAGTGGCGTTGGTATCATGCATAGGGACAGAGATTACCGCAGCGTACCATCGCGTTGAAGTGACCTATACACTTCACCCACATAGCTCAAGCTCGGCTTGCCCTCGAACGCAGTCGCCCAGTCCTGGATGTATCGTAGCATCTTGTTCTTGACATCATGGTTGAGCGCGGGCATCTTGAGTATGGAGACAAGGTTGTCCATAAACTCGCGTGATGCGACCTCGTTGAGGAACGGGTCTCCGCCATTCTTGACGCAGATGTCGGTCAACTGTACAGTGTGTCAGCATGGGGTGCGAGATTGGCCGGGGATGGTGGACGTACACTGAGAGCGAGAAGCTGCACGTTCGGGTTCTTGTGGTTCAGGCGACGCTTCAAGGCACGCATGGCGTCCTTTGGCTGCACAGACTTTGAACGGATTTGGTCGCATATCTCGAGGTTGAGCGCAATGTCCTCTGAGCCGCTTGGCAGGAGCTCAGAGGTCGCCTTGTCTGGTGATCGAGTTCAGCACGACGCGGGCAGACCGAAGAGCGATCACAGACTGACCGATAGCATCATCCAGCTGGGAGGTTCCCCACAACAACGAGCTGATATACGAAGACATGGTGGAGGAGGACGAGGACGAGGACGAGTACGCTGCGCTGAGCGCGTTGACTGAGCCGGGACAGCTGCGGGGTTGCCGTGACAGTGACGCACCTGTGACTGGGCAGTGACGCGTCGTCACGGGGGAGCGGTTCCGGCGGAGTGGGCGTTGGCTGAGTCCGCACCTCCTTGTCCTCGACCACGTCGACGACGTCGGTCATCTCCCCCCTGTCCTCTCTCATCCTCTCGTCGACGCGCTCTCTCTTGGCTGGTTGTATCTGCTAGCGCCTCTGACGGGTTTTTGTCCTCTTTCTCACCCTCTTTCCTCCCTGTCTATCGCCCGCCATGTTGGGACACCAATTCGCGTACTCGGCGGCCCCCATCCGCAAAGTGCGGGAAGTGCAGTTCGGTATCCTCTCCCCAGAGGAGATAGTACGTCCATCAGCTCCTTTTGCGCCCTGTGGGCGCGTCACTGACCGCCAACAACAGAAAGCGTACTCGGTTGCAAAAATTGAGCACCCAGAGGTTATGGACGAGAATACCCACAAACCCAAGATGGGTGGCCTTATGGACCCCCGTATGGGCACGATAGACCGCAACTTCAAGTGTCAGACGTGCGGCGAGGGGATGTCGGAGTGCCCTGGGCACTTTGGGTACATTGAGCTGGCGAGACCCGTTTTCCACCCTGGTGCGTCGTCCTCGTTTTAGCCACATGCTCCTCTCCTGACACATCAAACTAGGCTTCATTGTGAAAGTGAAAAAGATCCTGGAGTGTATCTGTGTAAATTGCGGACGGTTGAAGGCTGATAGCGTGAGTGACCCCTTCTTCCCAATACTCGTTTCGCACCCCACCACCCAATTTTCTGGGGGCTCTCTCCGATCTCATGGAGAACCCCAAACCCGCGCTGCGTCTGTTCTCGACAATCGAGGCGTTCTTCCACCCGTGACGAGGTCTGCGCGCGTTTTCGATCGCTTGATCGCCGCGCGGACCAACCCATTCGTCCGGCCATGGTTGGACACGCGGTCGCGTGGTGAAATGGGGGGCTGAGCGAGGAGTGCGGAAAAGATATAAGTAGTCTCCTTGTGAGCTACATGGATGGACAGCCGACAGCACTCACTGTGACGCAGTATGAGTGTCGTGTCGGCTCAGCACTTTTTACTCATTGACGTAGCCCCCTGTGTAACCGTTTCCAGCGTTGTACCCGTTCGTTGGGATGCAGACAGCGCCCACCTTCGCATCTTCGAGCGCATGCTGACATTTTGACCTTCATATTCTTGTCGCTCCGCGCCGTTGTATAATGTAAGTCCGACCCAACGTTCGCCGATCGCATCAGGCACATTCGCGATCCCAAGGCTCGCATGCAAGCCGTCTGGACTTACTGCAAGGGCAAGATGATCTGCGAACCAGATGAGCCGAAGGACGAGAACGATAACGCGGAGGATGAGCCCAAGAAGGGTCATGGTGGCTGTGGGGCCACTCAACCGCAGATTCGGAAAGAGGGTCTGAAGCTTTTCGTGCAGTACAAGCGGGGGAAGGAGGATGATGAGGTCAGTGATACCTTGTGTTCTCCGTGCATCATCTCATCCCTTGCAGGAGGTGAAGTCGCTCCAACCGGACAAGCGGCTGTTCCCTCCTCACGAGGTGTACACGGCTCTGAAGAAGATCTCGGAGTCGGACCTCCATCTCCTTGGTCTTTCGGTGGAATACGCCCGACCAGAATGGATGATCCTCACGGTACTACCGGTCCCTCCTCCCCCCGTACGACCGAGTATCGCTGTCGATGGTGGCACGATGCGCAGTGAAGATGATCTCACGTACAAGCTTGGAGATATCATCAAGGCGTCTGCCAATGTTCGCCGCTGCGAACAGGAGGGTGCACCGGCTCATGTCATCAACGAGTTCGAGCAGCTTCTACAGGTATAGGTGTCTGCCTAGTATTCTGCTTGATATCGGTTCTGACTCTGGCACAGTTCCACGTTGCCACGTACATGGACAACGATATTGCTGGCATCCCGCAGGCGCTGCAGAAGTCGGGTCGTCCCGTCAAGGCCATTCGTGCGCGTCTGAAGGGCAAGGAGGGTCGTCTGCGTGGTAACCTCATGGGGAAACGTGTCGACTTCTCCGCTCGAACGGTCATCACCGGTGACCCGAACCTCGAGCTGGATGAGGTTGGCGTGCCTCGGAGTATCGCAATGAACTTGACGTTCCCTGAGCGAGGTTAGTCCGCCCTCACAGAGAAGCTGCAACCGTGCTTACGTCGTTACAGTCACTCCGTACAACATCTCCTACCTTCAGGAGCTAGTACGGAACGGTCCTACAGTCTATCCCGGGGCCCGGTACGTCGTGCGGGACACTGGCGAGCGGATAGATCTGCGGTACAACAAGCGCGCGGATGCATTCTTGCAATACGGTTGGGTTGTTGAGCGGCATCTCAAGGATGGAGAGTGAGTGGTATCAAAGTTTTTTTTAAGATACCGTACTGACGATGGTTTGGTAGCTTCGTACTTTTCAATCGGCAGCCTAGTCTGCACAAGATGAGTATGATGAGCCATCGTGTGAGGCTTATGCCCTACTCCAGTGAGTATTGGATCACTGCCTGCGTACTCTAGCATCTTCTGATCGCACTGTTTAGCGTTCCGTCTGAACCTCTCGGTGTAAGCATGCATTGCGACGTAGCTCGACGGGAGGCTTATTTTGCTCTTAGCACTCCGCCGTACAATGCCGACTTCGACGGTGATGAGATGAACATGCAGTACGTGCAAGGCCTTGCCTTCAGACTGGGAAATATCTGACGTCCGCGTCAGCGTGCCGCAGAGTGAAGAAACTCGAGCCGAACTGTCCCAGATTGCTTGGGTACCGCGACAGGTACTGATGCTTGCCAGCTTCAATCGTGCGCAGTGTGCTAATGGTACATGCAGATCATCTCTCCTCAGGCGAACAAGCCCGTCATGGGCATCGTCCAGGACACCCTGTGTGGTATTCGGAAGTTTACCCTGCGAGACACGTTCCTGGAATGGGCGCAGGTTCAGAACATCTTGCTTTGGGTTCCCGACTGGGACGGCAGCGTGCCCACGCCAGCTATCATCAAGCCGAAGCCGCTTTGGACGGGGAAGCAGATCCTGAGCATGTGCATTCCTCGTGGGATCAACATCTTCCGTTCGCCGGATCCGAAGTCGAACAACCCCGTGTTTGACGACGGCATGATGATCGAGAACGGCGACATCGTTTTTGGAATCGTGGAGAAGAAGACGGTCGGCGCATCTCAGGGTGGTCTCGTCCACGTTGTTTTCCGCGAGAAGGGCCCCGAGGCGACTCGCACGCTCTTCACTGGGCTGCAACAGGTCGTCAACTACTGGCTGTTCCACAACGGCTTCAGTATCGGTATTGGGGACACGATCGCGGACAACAAGACCATGGCGTACATTACGGACCAGATCGCGATGCGTAAACAGGAGGTGCTGAAGGTCGTCGATGACGCCTACCACGCCCGTCTCAAGGCGGCCCCGGGTATGACCATTCGCGAGTCTTTCGAGAAGCGCGTCGAGCGCGAGCTCAACTTGGCGCGTGATCAAAGCGGTCAGTACGCGCAGAAGAACTTGAAGGAGGACAACAACGTCAAGCAGATGGTGGTCGCCGGCTCCAAGGGTTCGTTCATCAACATCTCCCAGATGTCCGTCTGTGTCGGGCAGCAGTCCGTCGAAGGAAAGCGTATCCCGTTCGGCTTCCGTCATCGTACGCTCCCCCACTTCACGAAGGACGACTTCAGTCCAGAGGCTCGCGGGTTCGTCGAGAACTCGTACCTTCGAGGACTTACCCCCCAGGAGTTCTTCTTCCACGCCATGGCCGGTCGTGAAGGTCTTATTGATACCGCTGTCAAGACTGCCGAGACGGGTTACATCCAGCGTCGACTCGTAAAGGCTCTGGAAGACGTGACGGTGTGCTACGACGGCACGGTGCGGAACTCCCTCGGCGATCTCATCCAGTTCGTCTACGGTGAAGATGGCATGGACGGCGCGTTCATCGAGAAGCAGAACATCGAGACATTCGCTTTGAACCACGCGCAGTTCGAGCACGACTACCGCGTCGACGTGACGGACCCCTCTGGCGGTTTTCTCCCCGGTATCCTCCAGGTCGGCTTGGACGACAGCTCACTAGAGCTCCAGGCCAAGTTGGACGAGGAGTATGCGCAGCTCTGCAGCGACAGGAAGTTGCTCAGGGAGTGGATCTTCCCTCGAACGGACCCGTCCGCCCCTCGCTACCTGCCCGTCAACCTGCAGCGCATCGTGCAGAACGCTATCCAGATCTTCCACATCGACAGGCGAAAGCCAAGCGACTTGGACCCCATCTACATCGTCGACTCCGTCCGCGAGCTGTGCAACCGGTTGGTCGTCGTTCGTGGAGAGGGCTCACTCACGGCAGAAGGGCAAGAGAACGCGACACTGCTTTTCCGCATTCACCTCCGCGCCACTCTCGCTACACGTCGCGTCCTTGAGCGGTACCACCTTAACCGGGAAGCGTTCGAGTGGACTCTGGGAGAAATCGAGACGAAGTTCAACCAGTCTGTGGCACATCCTGGCGAGATGTGCGGTACTCTCGCGGCCCAGTCGATCGGAGAGCCGGCTACCCAGATGACGCTGAACACGTTCCACTACGCTGGTGTCTCTAGTAAGAACGTCACCCTCGGTGTCCCGCGACTGAAGGAGATCATCAACGTTGCAACGAACATCAAGACCCCCTCTCTCTCCGTCTATCTCGAGCCCGCGATTGCCAAGGATGCCATCCTCGCGAAGAACGTGCAGCAGGAGCTTGCGTTCACCTCCCTCCGCACGGTCACTGCATCTGTCGAGATCTGGTACGACCCCGACCCGAGCTCGACGATCATCGAGGAGGACCAGGTCTTCGTGGAGTCCTTCTTTGCCATCCCCGATGACGAGATCGAGCAGAAGCTTCACCTCATGTCGCCATGGCTGCTTCGTCTGGAGCTGGATCGTGCGAAGATGATCGACAGGAAGCTGACGATGGCGTACGTCGCCGGTCGCGTCGCGGAGAACTTCAAGACGGACCTGTTCGTCATCTGGAGCGAGGACAACTCCGAGAAGCTGGTCATCCGGTGTCGTGTACTCGGCGGCGTAGACAAGGACGAGGAGGATCTCGGACAGGTCGAGGAAGACATCTTCCTGCGGCAGCTCGAGAACACGATGCTTAGCCAGGTCAGTCTGCGTGGTGTCCCCGGCATCCAGCGTGTCTTCCTCCTGGAGCACGACAAGATCTCGGTCACGCCGGCAGGCAACATCGAGGCTCGTGGCGACAAGGAGTGGGTGTTGGAGACGGACGGTGTCAACCTCAAGACGGTCATGTGCATCGACGGCGTCGACTTCCAGCGGACGTACTCGAACAACTGCGTCGAGATCTTCGACGTCCTTGGTATCGAGGCCGCCCGCGCTGCTATCATGCGCGAGCTCCGTAACGTCATCGAGTTCGACGGTTCCTACGTCAACTACCGCCACCTTGCGCTGCTGTGCGACCTGATGACGCATCGCGGGACGCTCATGGCCATCACCCGTCATGGTATCAACCGTGCAGACACCGGCGCTCTCATGCGTTGTTCATTCGAGGAGACGGTCGAAATCCTCATGGAGGCCGCCGCGGTTGGCGAGAAGGACGATTGCCACGGCATCGCGGAGAACATCCTGTTCGGACAGATGGCGCCGATGGGTACCGGCGCTTTCGATGTCGCACTCGACATCGACATGCTGAAGGATGTCATTGTGGACCACCGCTTGCCGGTGCAGACGATGCTCGCCGCGCAGGTGGACGGCGGTATGACTCCTGGCCAGGTCGCGATGACGCCGTACGACAGCAACTCGCCGACGTGGTCGCAGGATGTGACGATGAAGGGCGAAGCAGCGGCGTTCTCCCCGCTCGCGGTCAATGGGGGCGAGGAGGCCGCGTCGTCCTTCTCGCTGCTGGGTATCGGCATGAGCCCGATGGGTGCCGGGGGCATGTCTCCCGCTGCGCCTGGGTACAGCCCGAGCTCGCCAAACGCGTACTCACCGACGTCGCCGTACCTGGCGCAGTCACCCTTCACGGGTGGCACGTCTCCGATGGGCACTTCGCCGTACGCGACGTCGCCGTTCTACGACCGCAGCCACGGAGCGACGTCGCCGACGTACTCGCCGACGTCTCCCGCGCTCAACCTCACGTCGCCGGGGTACTCGCCAACAAGTCCGCGCTACTCTCCGACGTCTCCGTCGTTCTCCCCAACGTCGCCGCGGTACAGCCCGCAGTCCCCGTCGTTCAGTCCGACCTCACCTCGGTACTCGCCGACGAGTCCATCGTTCAGCCCTGCTTCTCCGCGGTACTCCCCCAGTCAGTACCTCCTGCTTACTCTCAGGACTAGTATGGTTCACTGACTATGTATCCCTCACTCCTTGTTCTCTTCTTCTACACAGCTTGTGAGTACATGCACGGATTTTCCTATGGAACGCGTTACTGATATGTCTTTGCAGCCCCCGCTCAAATGTCTCCTACATCTCCGAAATACTCACCTACCTCCCCAGCTTCCCCCGCCTCCCCCAGATATTGTGAGTGTGATTCTTGGAATGTCGTTGTTCATATTGTCTGACTGCTCTCGACAGCACCCACATCCCCCACTTATTCTCCTGCCTGTAAGTAATATCGCTTCGCACACTCTACACGATGCTGACGTTCTCCTTGCAGCGCCGGCATACTCCCCGGCGTCGCCAGCTTATAGCCCGACCTCGCCGCAGTGGTCACCGTCGAGTCCCGCCCAGAACCAGAATGGGTCGTCCTCGACGAACAACCGCGGGCATTCGTACAGCACATCTCCGTCCTGGGACTGAGTAGTATACACCACATGGGATTCTTGAACACATACTCGTATCATCTCGTCATCTAGCTCTCAATGCAAACCTGTAGATTAATGTTCTCGCTCGTATCATATCCTGTGGTTGTGTACACCGTTCGGAAGGGCGCGCCCATCGCTTAGCTCCCGCTCGTCGTTGAACAGCGTTGAACATATCGAGGTTCCCGCACGTATTATTTCACGACATTATAGCAACTTTTCGGTAGCCGACATGTTTCTGCTCCTCCCGCTTGTTCGCTTGTTCTCGCAGCCACGCAAGACCTATGTGTTGAAGTTGTACTGACGGCACCGTATGTTTGACTTATTCCGGGCCGAGGGGGTATCATGGAGGTGCGGAGAATTGCCAAATCGAGAAGGGAGCGCGTAGGCTAGCTGTTGCGCACTGCGCAGTGCAAGTCGAGTCCACTCCCTCATCACTCCATTCACTCTCCTTCTCTGCTTCTCTGTTTCTCTCTCCGCGGCCAGTTAGTTGAGGCCGCCCTGCCAATAGCTGAATTGCCCTCTCTTCGGCTGTTGTGTTCAGTCCTCCAACCATGGCTACAGTGACGCAATTACCTGCTGCCGAGGAGGGCAAGTTGCTCAGCGAGTCGCTTGCCACCGTGAAGATCCAGGTGCAGCAGATGAAGCGGCATCTGGTGCGTCTGCTATCTGTGGATAGTGTGATCACCGCTGACGACGACACCGTACAGGAACTAGACCAGCTCATGGACGCGCTCAAGAGCGCAAGTTTGATGTTGGCTGAGCTCCGGACGTCCTCGCTCACGCCCAAACAATACTACGAGCTGTGTGCGTTGGCTACGTTGTCTCAGTGACGCTGCGATACTAACCTCGCGCGTAGACATCGCTGTCTTCGACGCCCTCCGTCACTTATCCAACTATCTATACGACGCACACGTCCAAGGCCGACACCATCTGGCCGACCTCTACGAACTTGTACAATATGCCGGCAACATCGTCCCTCGACTCTACCTCATGATCACCGTCGGCTCCGTCTACATGTCTATCCCCGACGCGCCGGTGAAGGAGGTCATGAAGGACATGCTGGAGATGTCGCGAGGGGTGCTGCACCCAATCAGAGGGTTGTTCTTGCGACATTACCTGAGTGGGCAGACGAGGGACCACTTACCAGTAGGAGACGACCAGGGGTGAGTCAAATGCGTAATGATTGCACGAGAAGTCGTGTTGATTCCCCGCAGACCGAAGGGCAACCTCCAGGACTCAATCAACTTCGTGCTTACCAACTTCATCGAGATGAACAAGCTATGGGTGCGCCTGCAACACCAAGGTCATTCGAGGGAGCGCGAGAAGCGCGAGCTGGAGCGGAAGGAACTGCGCATATTGGTCGGCACCAACCTCGTCCGGCTCAGCCAACTCGACGGCGTCGACCTCGACATGTACCAGACGTTCATTCTTCCCAGCATCCTTCAACAAATCGTTGTCTGCAAGGACGTTATCGCACAGGAGTATCTTATGGAGGTCGTCATCCAGGTGCGTGTGTTGTAATGTCTCACTGTCCTCGCAAGTCTTGACGCGAGGACGCTAGGTCTTCACGGACGAATTCCACCTCTACACTCTCGGACCCTTCCTGTCCGCCACGGCACAATTACACCCGAAAGTGAACATCAAGCAGATCGTCATTGCGCTCATTGACCGCCTCGCCGCATATGCGGCACGCGAGGCCGAAAACGAGGACCCCGAGGAGACCAAGCGGCAGGAAGAGGCTGCCGCGCGACGACTGGCGGAGAGGGTGAAGCAGGCTCGCTTGAGGCAGAGCCAAGTCACTGTAACGACCGACTCTGCCACCGCTGTCAGCAATGAGTGGGGCTCGACACCCACCAGCCCAGTGGTCAGCGAGAAGCCCGATTCGGTTGCACCGACGGAGAATGGGGCCGCAGAGGATGGCGTGAGCCAGCCGAACGGCAAGGGGAAGGAGAAGCAGGAGGGCGAGCAGGAGCCGAAGCAGGAGCAAATCCGGAAGTTCCGAGGCATCCCGGAGAACGTCAAGCTTTTCGAAGTGTTCTGGCACCAGGTGGTCGAACTCATCAAGGTGAGCAACGTAAAGTCGAGGTGTGGCGGAGCTTCCGATCTGACTTAGCCTCCTCTCAGGCGCGCCCTGACCTCTCGATACAAGACATTACCGCACTGCTGGTATCCTTGACAAATCTGTCAGTAAGCTGCTACCCCGACCGACTGGAATACGTCGACCAGATCCTCGGCTTTGCGGCGGAGAAGATCAAGGAGTTCACTGACAGGTAAATTGTCTAGCTGGCTCCCGCCCAACGTAGCTCACGTTTGTTCCTCCGTAGCCCCGACCTTCACTCCCCACAAACAATTGCCAACCTCCAAGCGCTCCTCCTGGCACCCATCAACTCCTACCAGTCTGTGCTGACACTGCTCGCCCTGCAGCAATACACCGCCCTCCTCAACCAGCAACCGTACTCTAACCGCCGTACACTCTCACATTCACTGATCTCGTCCGTGCTGAAGAATGAGACCGTGATTGAGACGCCCGAGGATGTGAATGGCATCCTCGAGCTCTGCCATGTCCTCATTCGCGACCAGGCGGACGCTGGTACGGGCCCCGGAGCGCACGGTGCACCTGTACACTCCAAGGACCCCAGGAGAGGACCCTACCACAATGAGCGGGAAGAGCTTGCGGAGGAGCAGGGATGGGTAGCGAGGATGATCCACTTGTTCCGTTCGGACAACCTGGATGTTCAGTTCGAGGTGGGTAGATATTCCACATGCTGGTGTTTCTGTGGCTGACGCGCAGTAGATCCTCCAAACGGCGCGGCGCCACTTTGAGACTGGCGGCGAGAGAATGCGCTTCACTTACCCTGCACTCATCACTTCCGCGATCAAGCTGTGCAGGAGGTATCACAATCGCGAGCACTTGGTACATTATATTACAATGCTGAAACATCATCCGCGAACCTGACCGTATCTGTCATGCAGGAGGACGATTGGCAGTCGAAGGTGTCGACCATCCTTAAGTTCGTACGACAACTCAACTCCATCCTCTCCACGACGGTGGAGGCGCCCTCAATTGCACTGCGGCTCTTCCTGCTTGCGGCGCAGGTCGCGGACGAGTGTGGGTTCGAGAACCTGACGTACGACATGTACGTCGATGCGTTCAGTGTGTACGAGGAGAGCATCTCGGAGAGCCGCGCGCAGCTGCAGGCGATCACGCTCATCATCGGCACGCTGCAAGGCGCGCGGGTGTTCAGCGTGGACAACTACGACACGCTGATCACGAAGGCGGCGCTGCACGGCGCGAAGCTGCTGAAGAAGCCGCACCAGGCGACCGCGGTGAACCTCGCGAGCCACCTGTGGTGGCAGGACGTGCCCGCGGAGGAGGAGCAGCCGGAGGCGCCGAAGGAGGCGGAGAAGAGCCCGGCGAAGGAGGAGGGCGAGGCGAAGTCGTACCCGCTCCAGGACAGCAAACGTGTCTTGGAGTGCCTGCAGAAGGCGCTCCGGATCGCGAACTCGGCGACGGAGGAGATCATCACGATCCAGCTGTACTGCGACACGCTCGACCAGTACCTTTACTACCTCGACCGCGGTGCCCCAGCAGTAAGTCCATTTGACCCTGCACTATGATCGTGGAACGCAACACTGACAATCTCCTTCGCAGATTACCGCGAAGTTCGTGAACAGCCTCGTCGAGCTGATCACCGCGTCGATCGACAGCATCGCGTCGCCGGACGTGCACCCGTCGCAGCGCGCGCCGCCCGGGCTGCTCGAGGGCGTGCAGACCCCGGAGATGATCACGCGCCACTTCCGGAACACGCTCGTGTACATCCAGTCGAAGAAGGCGGCCGCGGCCGCTGCGGCGGAGGGCGCGGGCGCGGGCGGCGCCGAGTCGCGCTGGGACGATGTGGACATCGTCGGCGCGACGATCAAGATGGGCATCCCCGCGCGGTGAGCGAAGGGCACGATGGGGTAGGAGGGCGGGGATGTATGCTAAGCGTGTGAGAGGGGGGGAGGGCAATTGAGGATGTCGGTGCGCGCGGGGCGGAAGGACGGACTCGGCTGGGTTTTATCACCTCCTCTTCGTAACTCTGTTGTGTGTTGTGGCTTCGTAGATACCTTTACTTCGTGTGTATAATGCACTTGCTATTTGCTCTTCCAGCGCATGCATCCCGGGGACCTTTTTGATATACAAGCTAGAGTGGCATACACCTGTGGGCGGTCTACAGATACATCCAATGTGGGTTATGATGTTTGGGGCTACGAGGGCTGGGGATACGCCTCCGCGAGGGCGGCGGCGATGTCCCGGAGACGATTTGCGGGAATGAGCATCATGCGGCCGCCCGTGTCCAGCCCGAAAGCCTCCTCCGTCCGTGGCTGCGCGTGCGTGAAGGTGTAATCGAGCGTGTGCGTTGCGAACTGGGGATGCCGGAAGTCAGCGAGGGCACAAATCGTGCGGGGATATAGATGCGAGGGAGGGACAAGAGACGCACTTTTCGGAGGACGTCGTCCTCGGGGTGGAAAGGGTACACGCCCGCGCCTTGGTGCGGCTCGGACTGCTTTTGGCGCTTCGTGCGCGGGGAGGCGGCGTCGAGCTCGGCGGCCTCTTCTGCGGTGAGGCGGTATACGCGCGAGACGACGATGAGGTGCGAGAAGTCGTACGGCTCGTTCTGCAGTCGAGACGAGTCAGCCTCCGCAAACGCGAATTGCAGGACATAGGTGGTTGGGGGAAGAGGGGGGTTGAGGGTGACGCACGTCGTCGAGGGCCCACTGGATCTCGTCCGCGAGCATGCGGTACATGTGCGGCATGATCTGGACGGGCATGTTGATGAGGCGCTCGGAGAAGACGAAGCCGACGGGCGTGGAGTTGGGCGATGCGAGCGCGGCGGGGCCGAGGAGCGTCTGCAGCTTGGCGTGCAGGGTGGGGTCCGCGGAGGACTTTTCGAGGAGGTAGGCGGTGAGCGCCTTGATGGACGGCCGGTCCTGCACGCGCGCGCACATGGTGAGTATCTGCTCTGCGCGAGGGATCAGGAGGGAGCGGGAACGCACCTTGTGCACATGGAGGTTGAGCGCGGTGAGGAAGGCGAAGGGGTCGCTCTCGCGGCCGTCGCACTTTACGGAGGAGCCGACGAGCGGCTGGGCGAGGATGAGGTCGGCGAGGTCGTGCACGGGGAGGAGCTGGGCGTCGGCCTGGAAGAGCTGGGTGATGAGGCGCTTGAGGGCGAGGAAGTCGATGTCCGGGTTCGGGTCGAAGAACTCGAAGTCGACGTCGACGAGGCTCTACTGGCGGACCCGGTCAGCGCGTGCGGAGCGGGCGGGAATGGGGAGAACGAGCGGAGAAAACCTACGCGTTCGGAGTCGGACTCGCCATCGGAGGAGTCCTTGCTGGTGTCGTGCTGCTTTCTCTTTACCATTTCGTCGTGTGTTGCGCTCAGATGTGTGTCGGAGGGCAGATGGTGGAGGAGAACGGAGAACGGAGAACGGAGGACGGGAAAGACGGAGGCGCCGCGATCTGCAGTTTGTTTGGCGCCCATCATCCTTGCAAAATCCATCCATCTACGCTCACTCGAAGCAGCCCTATCGTATCAACAACTCAGGACATAGTAGATGCTCGGGGCGAAAATCTGGTTCTAGTTCTGTGAAATGAAGCCCAGAAAACCTTCTGCTCAATCATGGCTGCAACGGGACTCGCCAACCAACCTACAGGTCCGACTCTGGCGTGGAGTAGTACTAGATTGCAACGGTGGTGATGCTTATGGTTAGTCCTGGCACACGTAACATTTGTTCGATAGCTGAACGTGCATTGATACAGGTCCAAACAGTCAGATGTGATGCATGAGCTTCAGCTGTGATCCTGCGAGTGCATACTCAGATTCGTGCCGCCCGCGCGCAATCATCGTGCGGGGTATGCAGTACGTACATAGATCTACATCCACGCGCGCGCGCAGAGAAGGCACCAAGCCTGGCTCCGGCGTCCAAACGGTGCTGTTGAGGAATTCGAAGCGTCCGGGCAGCATCCGGTGATACAAAGTGGACCGAGTGGCCGGCAGGTTGCTACTAATAGCGGGAGCAGATAGCAGATACCACCCCAGCCTACCCACCTGACCGTCACCATTCTCACAGCTTATTAGCTAAGAGACAGGTACCCTGTCTCGTTGCTAGTTAGCTAGGGTTACTATATGCCCATTCACCCAGTGAATCACCCAGTACTCAGCACTTTTCCTGGCGCCTCACTAAGGACTCGGACTGCTGATAAGAGACACTAGATAGATCAGACATATAGATAAGAGCGTTGCTACTGATAACGAGATCGACGTCCGAGAATGTCGGGCGTTGAGTATCCCATCACCGCCCGCCGTTGATGGCATCGGCAACGCACCCTCCCGCGTCGCCCGAACCTCGCGTACGTCGTCGCTGACGTCGCCGCCGCCCCGCTCCCCGGGCGCTCTCCCGCCCCGTACTGGCCCAATCCGGTAATCCCTACCTCGGGTACCAGGATGCCCTCCCCCGACACTCGATAACTCGCCCTCCCCAGCTCCAATCAACACAGTTCTTTTTGTATAATGTGCGCAATATCAGGGGCTATCAAGGGAGCTTTATTTGACCCTTGTAGCATCAGTAGGTTTTATACTATATAGGAATCATTACACAGCTAGTACATGGGACAGAGGTTGGCTCATTATATAGCTTCTGTACAATGACATACCACCAGATATATCTACCCATGTAGCAGTACTATATAGCTATATTTTGGGCCCTTTTGCGCGCAATATGGGCCAGTGGGTGCCATAGGGTACCTTGTCCTCCTGGTAGTGGGCATACCTGTACTACTAGCCTCCCGCCGTGTCTGGACGCCTGGCGCGTTGCAATCTAAACATACGTAGTGGTACTACATGTATTCTGGATGGGTTATATGAAGCTTACACCGCCCATTAGCCGCATTGTATACTTCTAGGTCACTTCGACCGTAGGGGGTATGTTTTCGTCACATATCGAATTGTACAGGCTCACAAGCCCGCATCCTATGCACAAGAAGGATAACCGTTACATAGAGGCAGTAGACACAGAGGCAGTAGACACGCACACGATGAGCCCAGAATCATAATTTTAGGTGGGGAGATGCAGTAGATATGATGCAAACAGTCCTGATGTAGCCCAGATGTGCAGAGAGTGCAGCATATTTTCGTACACAGGCCTGCACAATGTGTGTTCTTCAAGACGTTCCGGCGCATATCTCCTGCGGATCTCCACCAAAATTGACGGTTCTGGGCTTGCCGTGTGCGTATTGTTCATACCTATCCAACCGACACACACTCATAGCTACATCTGAAGTTGACCAGCATTTATAGGGCGATATATACCAAAAATCATGCCCCCAACGGACAAAGTCTGTTATAGTATACAATGCGGCTAATGGGCGGTGTAAGCTTCATATAACCCATCCAGAATACATGTAGTACCACTACGTATGTTTAGATTGCAACGCGCCAGGCGTCCAGACACGGCGGGAGGCTAGTAGTACAGGTATGCCCACTACCAGGAGGACAAGGTACCCTATGGCACCCACTGGCCCATATCGCTCGCAAAAGGGCCCAAAATATAGCTATATAGTACTGCTACATGGGTAGATATATCTGGTGGTATGTCATTGTACAGAAGCTATATAATGGGCCAACCTCTGTCCCATGTACTAGCTGTATAATGATTCCTATATAATATAAAACCTACTGAAGCTACAAGGGTCAAATCAAGCTCCCTTGATAGCCCCTGATATTACGCACATTATACAAAAAGAACTGTGTTGATTGGAGCTGAGGAGGGCGAGTTATCGAGTGTCGGGGGAGGGCATCCTGGTACCCGAGGTAGGGATTACCGGATTGGGCCAGTACGGGGCGGGAGAGCGCCCGGGGAGCGGGGCGGCGGCGACGTCAGCGACGACGTACGCGAGGTTCGGGCGACGCGGGAGGGTGCGTTGCCGATGCCATCAACGGCGGGCGGTGATGGGATACTCAACGCCCGACATTCTCGGACGTCGATCTCGTTATCAGTAGCAACGCTCTTATCTATATGTCTGATCTATCTAGTGTCTCTTATCAGCAGTCCGAGTCCTTAGTGAGGCGCCAGGAAAAGTGCTGAGTACTGGGTGATTCACTGGGTGAATGGGCATATAGTAACCCTAGCTAACTAGCAACGAGACAGGGTACCTGTCTCTTAGCTAATAAGCTGTGAGAATGGTGACGGTCAGGTGGCCCAGGAGATTAGATAGGTGGGCACCTGCCTGATCAAGCCAGGGAGATAAGCCAGAGGCTGTTATCTGTGGCTGATAACAGGCCCTGCAGTGCAATCTGGCTGCTCCTGCCAAGATACAGAATCTAATTGAAGCTCTGATGCTTGTGGAACAGGGCGCTTAAATGAGCCTTGATGTCCAGTCAATGATGCATTACGTGTCCTGGGCGCGGGCCCGATCTCCTGGTCCTCGCGCAAGCAGCACATGGTCGCAAAGTCCTCGATGAAGGCCGAATAGATGGCCGTGAGCCTCGCGACCTCTGAGATCGCGTGGCTGCACGCCCTCCTTGCGGAGCTAGGCTTTGCGCCTCCTGGACCGACTGCGCTCTTTGTTGACAACCAGAGCGCGATCGCCTCCGCTAACGCGCAAGTCTCGCACGCCCACACTTAGGGCACCACGGCGGGCACAAATGGACTTTTGACTCTGACTCTGGGAAGATGCTGTCCGAGCCTGACCTCCCTCCCAGTGTCACCTTTGTTGCCTTCTTCAGCAATGTCGGCCACGAGGTGACGCCCGTCGTCACCGTGCACCATGTATCCCTCACCTACAACCTCTACTTCCGGCCTGTGCCCGGGGGTCAGGGCAACACAATCCTCCCTGCGCTGCACCTCCACCAGCCCCGTGCGGCGGACACGTCCCAGGTCTTGTCCACGCTCACAGAGCTTCTGGCGGACCCCACCTTCCTGCCCGAGGGTGGGAGGCTCGGGTTTGGGCTCCAGCACCAGTACTCTCTGCCGAGAACCTGGGGCAAAGGCGACCCAAACCCGCTCACTGCGCTCAAAGGCTGGCTCAAGGGCGCCGACGCCGCCCTCCTCAGGGCATGCCACTCGTTTGGCTTGCGTCCAAGGCTCTTTCTGTTATACAAAGACGTGGAAGAGCCTGGCACTGAACAGATCTGGTGGATCCGGACGACCGTACTCAATCATGTTCCCGTCATCGACTGGGCATCGGAGCAGTCAAACGACCATGTCCTGACAACCATGTTTGGTGCGACGTGCCTGTTCCACGTGAACCTCTTTGAGGAGAAGCAGGAGTACGGGTACTATGGGCAGCTGACGGATCCATGGGCACACACTGCTCCGGATAGAGGCAACCGGTCGTCCAGAGCGTGACGGTACATATGCTCACGGAGGTCTCCAACGTCAACCGCATCAACACTACCTTCCTCGTGTATGGCAATGAGGCTGGCACCAGCCTGGTTTACATGTCCGTATGCATGCTCATTGATATGGAGCCTCCTGGGAAGCGCAATGAGGTGGAGCCTGCAATGTGGGCGACGGAGAAGGCGGGTTAGGTTATGGACATCGGCTTGTATCTTGTTGTTGATGATTGTGCCCGCGATGATGTATCGTGTGGGGGACGGGGACGTACAGTGGGGTGGGGGGAGGACGAAGGCGCAGTGGAGCGGTATCCTGGGGATCTCGGCGGACCTGCTGCCGTGGGTCGGGCGGGTGCCCGAGACGCTTGCGCAGCGTGCCTCGTCGGGGGTCGTTCATCGTCTTCACGGGGAGAAGGAGAAGGAGGAGAGTGAGATGGCGGCGGCACACCTGGCGCCGCCGGGGGAGTGGATCGCGGCGGGCTACACCGGAGAGGGCATGGTGCACGCGTGGATGAGCGGGAAGGCGCTCGCGCATATGCTCTTGGACAGGGAGGACGAGATCCGGGAGTGGTTCCCGGACGTCATGCGGGTGACGGAGAAGAGGTGGAAGGAGGCGAATGTCGAGAATCTCATCAGGAGGTTCATGTAGGGTTTGTCTGGATATGCATGTATTCGTTGTGGCAGACCAGAGTGATCATGCATGTTCTACAGCTCAATTCTAGCTGACCATGTGTGCGTTTCGAAGCACCAGCAGCTCCTCCCATCGATCGCAGCCTGAAAGCACCGTTTTACACACCGAAGGCCCAATGCCTCAAAGCCTCAGGCAATCATGAGATTTATAACACCCTGCACACTCATACATTTGGGACAGTGGCACTTCGTAGGACATTCGCATCAGTAACCTGGCGCAAAAATCCCCGACCCCGGTGGATACTCGTACATTTCGGGTAGTAGACAAATTACAGCACGGCAACGTCACTAATCAGTCAAAGCGAACCTTTCGCGCAGCGCGGGGAGCGAGGGCGAGAAGAAGTACTCGCCGCCCTTCGGGACGACCCACTCCGTCGGCAGATGCAGGTCGCTAGTTGGGCTGCTTGGGTCGACGCCCGCGATCGTGCGTGCCGTCTCGTCCTGGGCCTGCCCGACGATCGGGTCGTACCCCGGGTTCGCCAGGAGCGGGAAGAGCCCCTTGGGCGGGAACTTCGGGTCGTTGGCCCAGACTGCGAACGAAAGTCGTCAGGTTTACCGCGGCGCATCAGGGCAGACGAGGACATACTCCGCTGAATGAACCTGAAACCGTCTGAGATGTTGCTCTGGTAACACACGAAGATGAGGCCGCTATGACGAACAATCAGATATGTCAGGTTGAACGTCTGAAAAGGAATGACATACCGAGGTTCCTTGGTAGTGTTGGAAGCAGCCTCTTCGGGCGTGACCTCGGGCCCAAACGGGATGCCGCGGCGGAGAACGCGGTGAGGCTCAAGTGTGACGACGGGAATGCTGTCAAGATCGCTACGAGGGTTGCACTTGCGTGCGTGCGCCGCGAGGGGGCAGCCGAGCCCCTTGTCGTCGCCCTTGGAGGAGTAGTCGAATTTGTTGTTGCGAAGCGGGTCTGCACCCAACTCAGGGTTGTCCTTGATGCGAGCGATGTCGACCGGAGCACCTACCAGCCGCATACAAAGAATCAGTGATTCAGCGGGGCCTCAATGAAAAGGGGTTGGACGTACCGCTCTTCCATCGCCCCATCAGGCGAGCGGCAAGGAGCTCGCTGCCCTGCTCGGGGGTAAGGTCGCCTTCTTGGATCGGGTGGAATTTGCAGAAGGCGTTGAACTCCGGGACGAGCTGCCAGAGCCAGCGCAGGACCATGAAGCTACCGTCCTTCGCCCACGAAGGGCGGAACAAGGCAGTGTTGTCCCCGTCGCGTGCGCAGAGTATGACGCCCGGCCTGACGGTGCCTTGACCCGGGTTCGGGTTCAGGTCGACGCCCTTCACCGCGGGCTGCGAGATGCCGTCCAAGAAACCAAAGCTGACGTCCTCTTCAGCTAGGCCGCCGAGTGGACTGTGAATTCAACTCACTGCTCGTGGCCCTTCTGGTCGCCAGGGCGCACCGACCCGCTGAGGGTGATCACCTCGCGCATGGTAGCGTTGAAGCCGCCGACGTCAAAGATCGTTTCGATTCGCTTCCGGGTGGCTGTCACTGTTTCGTCGGAGTCGCCAGAGATGAGGATCACACCGTGGACGGGGCTCAGGAAGGCGGGATCCCAGTTGGGTTCCCACGGAGCGAACAATCCTGTGGAGTGACCTGGGTCGTTCAGGGACTGTGCGTCCGCCTTCTGGCCGTTTGTGAAGACGTCGTCACGGATGTTATCGTTGATTCCCAGCTAGCCATCGCACGTGAGTGAGCATTGGACTCTCCATAACCAGACAGACTTACGACGTGAAGGCCGGCATGAGCGAAGGCGATATTCACTCCCGTGAGGGTGAGTCGCTCTGGGGTCTTGCCTTGCTCCTGCGCTGCCTTCTTGTTGGCGGCGATGTTGTTACGGTCCTGCATCACTTGGCTGGTGGTAGTGATGAGCGGAATGAGTCGGGTGAGAGCTTTCCGAAACCCAGCGACATCGTTGTTGATCTGGAAGATGATGTACTGCTGGCACTTCTTCGGCAGGCCGACGCTATGGCAGTCGTCAGCGGGGAGTGTAGCTCTTACTCTACGCGAACACTCACAGGATATCGCCCTGGACGTCGTCCAAGTTCAAGGTAGACGACATGATGAGGTCGCTTGGTGGCGCGAGACTGTTCAGCAACGGAATGAGTACGCGTAGCTGCCACTCGGGTAGAGAGATGCTCACTGGCGCTGAGAGTTGGGGGTTGAGATGCGGCCATTCGTCTCGTCGTAGACCGGCCTTTATTCCCAACCCGAGAACCAGACAAGGGACTCGTGTATCCACGGTGAGGCGGAACATGTACCCCTTCGGCGGAATTGCCGTTGCATCTGACTGCTCGCCGATGGCCCAGAGCGGTGCTATGCGCTGCACTTCCATTATCAACACCAGCGGGAGTGCCGTTTTCAGTGACAGAAGAAGGGTCAGAAGAGGGCATTGACGCTCAGGAAGGGAGAGAACGTCGTACTTGAGTCGTGTAGCCTACTCGCATAATGTGGCACAACACTTCGTTGGCGGCGGCGACGGGTGCTTCTGTACCGATGGAGGGCCAGTTCCCTGCCTGACCTTACACGGCGTGGAGTTTTCAGCCACTGTTACGCAACCGCAATGGCGAAGCACGTTGACGTACCTTCGGATACGATGCTAGCCGCACATCGCTGTCCGGAGGTGGCGCTTGTTGACACCGAGCGCTGTCGATATCCGGAGTGGGAATAGCTGTTTACCCAATAGCCCCTGCGTCTGGCAAACCGAGGCCTCATGCCGCTCTCTGAGGAACCGTGCAAAGCTCACAAGGGCGACAGGCTGAATGGAAGCAAGTCCATCAGGCGGTGGACGTCTCCTCTTGGAGTCGATTGAGTAAAACCGGTGTGATTGTTTATATCACGAGTCGAGCTGACTTGTGAAGACATCGTACGGACTGGTCACATTGTTTCCTGCAGAACCGCCATGATGTCCTTCTGGAACCGCGCGAGATACGCCGCAAGCTCGTCGTCCGGAAGAGTCGAGTGATCGAGAGCCTGACCTAGCTGAGTCCGCAGCTGTGCCGAGCAGAACACGTCGATGACAGTACGCCAGTTACGAGATCAGTGTCGCAGGTTTGAGGGGAGTGGCGCGAGATAGCGAGACAGCTTCAGATATGAGGTAAGAGGTAGGAGGGGAGCTAGGATATTACCCGGAGGAGCGCCTTGCGTCGCACGGCGAGTTTGCTGGTACGACTTTGCTCTCGGTCACGGTCTTCTTGCTCGGTGAGGTACTCAGCCACCCGCCGAGCCTCGGTGACGACGGGGGTAGGGAGGTCCGCAAGGCGAGCAAGATCGAGACCTGTGGTGCTCGAGCAGGTGAGGTAGGCGGTCAGTTTGACGATATGGTGCATTACCGTAGTGGTCGAACGTCTCTGGAGCCCCGTCTATGATCCTGGGAGAGATTCAGCAATCCATTTAGCGTATTGCTATCCGATGTAGTACTTGTAGTGGAAAGTCATGCCGAACTTGGAAGCCGTGGGGCGCGATTTCTGGCGTAGGAGCATGAGACGACACGCAGGAGCTCGGAGCCACACATCAAGGGCTATCTCACCTGCACCGAGAGATGCAGACTGGGCGGGTAAGACAGTCAGCGTACACAAATATACATGCGGTGGGTGCATGGTGCACTCACTTGACCACAGATGGTTGGCGTGAGAGCGTCGTAGTGAGCTCCGCAAAATGTCTGAAAGTCCGCTTTGATGAGCGTATCGATGTGAGCGCAAGCACACAAGCTTACGTCGCAAAGAACACAAAGGGCTGAGGACCGGAATTGGGTGAGCGGCCTGAACCGCCTCCAAAGTAGAGCAACTCATACCTTCAGCCTGATCAGTTCCTCTGCGATGGCATGAGAGATGGCTATTCCCTCCCTCACTGATGTGCCACGTCCGACTTCGTCGATTAACACGAGCGAGTCCGCCGTTGCTAAACCTAGGGAAACCAACCGGCGTGAGCTAAGTCTACGGTCTGAGAGGCTCTTGAGGTTGGAGTCACCTAGAATCATCGCTGTAGATGCCATCTCGTTAGCAAATGTGCTTAGGCTCTTCTCCAGGTCGTCGTCGTTGGACAAGCGCGTGAGGAGGGCATCTTGGATGCTGAACGTAAACGACACTGTCAGCGTTATCCACGCCAATATGAACTGAGCAAGACGGACTGGAAAGAGCCGTATTCCGCAGGAACGAAGCAGCCACACATGGCCATGATTGTGAGCAGCGCAATTTGCTTCAGGTAAGTGCTCTTTCCAGACATGCTGTATGAGGAGATACTGAGTCGCTACTGTTCGGGATGTCAGAGGACGGAAACATACTTGGGTCCTTGGACAATTTGGAATGACGACGCTTCGCAGCAGTACACGTCGTTCGGGACCATAGCACCCGCGGATTGGACGCACTCCAGCACGGGATGGCGGCCTCCCTTGATTGCGAGTGTTCCAGTGAACTCTGGACGAACTGAAGTTGCGGCGAGATGATGTCTCAGGATGTGTTCGTTGGGGGTTGGCAGGGGAGCAACTGACCATAGTTACGCACTTGAGAGCGGCGATGAGTACATGCATACCTACACAGCGATGAATATGCACGTACGTATCGAGGCATGGGCGAAAGACCATAGTACGTCGAGTAGGGCGACGGCTTCCGATGCCTTGTACAGTGCGCCGATGTCAACAACGATATCGTCTGTTAGATCCTGGATGATTCTGCATGGTGTTGTCAGGATTTGACATATACCCAGTAGTGAGAGACGCACTTGTCACTGAGTATGAGGGTCTCGTCTAGCGCGTCCTTCATTCTCGCGTTCCTCTTTTTCTGCGCGACATGCTAAAGGTCTGTCAAACCGTGACATAAATCGTTGCTTACCAGTTCGATGGTAGAGAAGACCAGACGCCCTTTCTGCGCGGTAACGTCTATGAACCCCCGAGGCAGCTCACCACCTGCATCGGCTAAGTCCGTCTTCTTGAGCGCAAAGACAAATCCCGCATCTGCATCACGGTAAACTAAGGTGAGTGGGAGATCATGCTCTTCGGCGAGGCGACCCCGCAGAGCATAGATGTCTCCAACGTTCTCCTTGTACGTCTCGCGCGCAACGTCTAGGAGACGGTTGTAGTTGGCCTACGCAGCTGCCGTTCAGCACGATCCATAACGATGTCATCCAACGCCTACCTTCACCGCGTATACGCGAGCGTTGACTGCATTGAGGCCACCCTGTGCGGATAGGTGTTCGATCTCGCCAACGAGAACGTACTCGATGTTCATACCTTGGCGGGAGCAGCCTCATCGTTCAGGCTTTCTCGCACTAGCTCGGCAATCTTGTACAATCGCTCGTCTGAGATCATCTTCATAGCGAATGTGATATAATCAGTAACGCGACACGCTGGCAGATGCTTGAGCGTGGACTTACTTCGCCTATGATCTGTAAGAGCTGAGCCCGGCTGCCCTCGAGTGCCTTCGCGAGGCGAGGCAGGCTCTGCACGATGTTGCGGAGGTTAAGCATCTGGGCGACCCGTGCCGAGGCTGACTTTGCGCTGCTTGTTTCGCGCACTTCGGTGGAAGCCAGCTGCAGTTACGTATGTCAGGATACGGGGGAAGAGCAGGGAAAAGAAGTAGCACTCACAGAGCTTATGAGTTTGTCGAGGTCGAGCTTGTTGAGGGGTTTCATCGCGTTCTTGACCTCGTTGAAGCGGTCCTCGGTCTGAATGAGTTCTTACGGGACGTTAGTTGATTTTCCAATCGTAGGTAGTCGTGGAATATAGTACCCTCTACCACGTCCAGACGAGCTTCCAGTGCGGATTTCACTGAGAGGCTATGTCGATAGGTCACGAAATGCATAGCACAGGACTTGACGGACCTGTGATAGGTGCTAGGATATTTACTCGCAGGAGACGAGCACCCATGGGACTGAACGTATGGTTGAGTAGACTAAACCGAGTATCTCAGATCGTATTTCATGCAAAGGGTCTAAGATCATACCCAAACAGAGAGTGCGCACTCTTCCTCGCTGACATATTCCCGACCAGCTCCAAGTTGCGGGCCGTGCCGGAGTCGACCAACATCGTTCCTTCGACTTGCGTGTACCGTATGAGAAGAGAATTGGCTGCGTATCGGGTGTTGAGCCTGAGCTCGGTGTGCTTGAACAGGGCGCTCGCCGCGGACAACGCGTAGTACCTCATAGAAAGTTCAGACCAGGGCGTAGGAGAAGCATATATGCGCATATAGTCACTTGTTAGAGACCGCAACGAGCGTAGCGGCACGCTCGTCATCCTCTATGGTAAGCTGATTGACGAACTCCAACCCTGGGATACAATGCTTAGCGTGAACCTGCTTCTGTGAGAAACGGAGCTGCCCATACCTGCGTTCTCGTTCCAGTATTTCCGCATGACGGGCTCGATAGGGACACCCTCGAACTCGTCCGTGATGCACTGAACGAGCAACGAGGTCGTGTGCGACTTGTTGCCCCCAGCCGGCATCGATATGTCTGTGAGAGAAAGGAAAGTGTCGGGGACCAAGATCATCGAAGGGTTGTGTATATGCATCTGATGCAGCGTCTTGACATACGTCGGACAGTCCGCGAGCTGTAGCATCCGATTGTGAGGTCGCTCATGCGCATATGGTCGGTAGCACTTACCTGGATCAAGGCGACGCGACCCGTGTCTTTGTCCAGAGCTGCCATTCCGACCTCTCTACCGACGCCACGTCCTTCAAGCACGGCAATGATGAAACTCCCCTCAGGCCCACGCGATGAGGCAGCCGTCTGCGGACGGGCGGTGGTGGGGCGCGAGTGCGACGACCATGGACGGGACATCGCCGTCGCCGGGCGCGACGAGGGGGGACGTGCCGAGTATGGCCTGGGGATTGAAGACATGGGCGGAGATGGTGGTGGTCAAGAGAAAGGCTCGCGAAGTAGCGGCTCCGTTGACGCGTCGGGGCGCGGTCACGTGGAAAGAATTGTGCACGTCCACGAGTAATCCGCCCTGTAGCACTTACTCGCACAAACTTTGCGGGATGGAGAGCACCTCTTTCAAGGAGAGTGTACAAACATATCACCAACCCATACCATGTCCCCCGGTCAGCGCACGTCACTGGGTTTATTCGTACAGCATGCAGAACCCGTCCACACAAGCACGTTGTAAACGTATCCACTCACAAATCATGTGTCAACTCGAACCTGCAAACACGCTACCCTCTTTCGAGACATAGCATCCCAGCGCAGAACTCCAAACATACTCGTGGCGAAGTACTCCGCTGAGTACCCTGTATGCATCCAAGTCCGCATATGGGACATTCGTCCGCGGGTCCAGATACCGCGCCCCTCTCCCAGTGATAGGGCATATCTGCGTCGGACGAACTAGGTAGTACACGTTAGCCCCTGCCTGACATGAGTGCGAAAGGTGAGCGTACCGAACGGTCGGCCCTTCGTCGTGTAGACGCGCATGTTCTCCCAGTCAGCGTGGTCGCCGAACATGGCGGTCATCGTGCTGCTCCATGTCGGCCGCCGCGCCTTCTCTACCTGCTCCAGCTCGTGCACGACATATTGTTTCGCGGCCTTCTCCTTGCGGAACACGGGTTCCGGGGGTGGCGGTGGAGCTGGAGGCTGATAGTACGAATTAGCCTGGTAGAGAGGAGCCGGCGGAATAGGGGGCCATTGATGGAACGACGATTGTGGCACAGGCGTGGATGGGTACTGAGGGGCTGTATACTGAGGAGGTGTGTATTGCGGAGGAGGAACGGGTGGATATGAGTATACTGAAGCGCCAGCTTGAGGTGTGGGATACGGTGCAGACTGAATGTTCGTTGCCGGAGGTGGGTCAGGTTCTACCTGGACGGTGGTTTCTTCCGCCTTACTGATCCAGCGCAAGAGTGGGCCTTTCACGCTTGCACGAACCACCCGGGCCTTCCTCCGTTTCTCTTCCTCGGTGGTGAGATAGTTCTTGTGCTCTTCGATGTTGCCTTCCTCCATGTCGAGTGCACGCGCGATGAGCTCTGCTTGAGTGGGTGCCTTGTTCTTGGATTTGGCACGTTTGGGTGCAGAAGATTGCTAGTACGAGGAGCGTGAGCACGAGCTAGTTTGGAAAGCGTGCATACGAACTTTGCGCTCCTCGTCCTTTGCCCTGCTCACTGCCGCAGAGGTGTTTGCGATGGTATGCGTGCGCATACTGTGCCTCCGCCCGAGCGCGACACTCGCCGACTCAGCGGGCTCGTCCGCCGCCTCAGCGTCGAGCGAGGTCACTTCGCCAGTCTCCGCATTCACCGCAACGCCGATTGAGACGCGTCTAGGTATCTTCTTCACTGTCCTCTCTTTCTCGGGTGGTGCTATCAGCTCAGGGTGGAAAGTGGCAGCTTGCCGCGCATGCGCGAGGGCGGTGATGCGGTCTAGGTGTGTTCGGTTGGTCTACAGGAAGTCTTGAAGGTTACTGTGTTCAGACAGCCAGTCGACGAGGCGAGAGCGAGCATACCTTGCGCGCGCGCGACTCCTCCTGGCGGATCATCTTCTCCGCGGCGGCATCGACATCCTCCTGTTCCCCCTCCTCGTCTGTCGACTCAAAGTCGGATTCAAAGACATCTTCCTCGTCTGCGAAGTCGAGGCCGGATTTAGACCTAGGACAGAATCAATCCCACAGCACGCGCACCCTTGTCCAGCGCAAAGTCCGCGTCCTCTTCAACGTCCATGCCGATATCCTCTGCCTTGAACTCGGCGAGCGCAGCTTCCATGCGGTTTCCCGCTGTGCTTCGCTTCGGGCGACGAGACACGAGTGAATCCTCCATTTCTGCGTGGACTACAGAGTACAGATCGCACAGCAGCGAGCGCGAGTGTAGGTGGACGCTGGGAGACAGGGTGGTGGTCTGGTCGAGACCGTCTCGAGCGACGCGTTCGCCTCCGTCACAGCATGTCACACTGTCTCAAACCAGCCGAGAAGGATGGAGGCTGCCTCTGTCCGCCCCCACCATCTGCTCAGAGTCCAGTTGATCGGAAGGTAGGTGCCATGTCAGCCTCTCGCCGGGGACAAGAAGAGTACGTCTCTCTCATCCGTCTGTGCGCCGCTTCGCCCTCTACGCCCACCACCGCCCGCCGACATGTCGTCCCTGCAGTCCCAGACCGTGCCGGAACCAACGCAGAGCATCGACCACTGGAAGCACATCAACCCGACCGCGGGCCCGACACAGCTCTCAAAGTCGCATCCTGATATCGTCAACTACGCCATCTCCGCGGCCGCTGTTCTCTTCGGGATCGCCTTCATTGGTGCCGTAGTTCTTCTCCGCCGCTGCCAACGGCGGCGCAAGCAGAGTGTCCTCGATGCTCAGATCGATGCTCGCCTGCACGAGAACGATGAGGTTGTCTCGCGTATGACCATGGCCGCCAGTCGCACACAGTCCCTCGCCAAGCTGCCCAACGCAGCTCTCCTGCGGAACCAGTCTGGCATACGCCCAACTATGCCTTCCCTTGCTGTGGGCCGCACGACCTCTACCAACTCTAGCACGTCGACGCTCGTTGGTGCTCACCAGGTCCGCGCCTACGCTGAGGGCTCATCTCATGCTCGAACTATTGCCGTCTCTGGCGTCGACTCTCCGTCGGCACACACCACTACGCCTACCCATGGATTTGCTTCTCGGCTGCACCTGCCTCACCCCACTGGTCGCTACACTCCGTTCTCCAGCACCCGTTTTGCCCGTGCGGCACGTGCATCCCCGCCTATCCAGCCCTCCGACCCATCGACTCAGTCTGGCTCGGTCAACAGCACTCGGAACTCGACTAGCTCTGCACGTGGCTCTCGTTCCCCGGTGTTCACCCACTCAGGCTCCCGTACTCGTGCAGAGAACGATGAGAACGCCCACCGTGAAGCCGCCATCACGACCCATTCTGTCGCTGAATTCTCCCCGCTGGATTGGGACGCCGTCGCCATGGCTAGTACCCGTCGCACAAGCGGCGGTGCACCTGTTACTTGGACTGCTCGCAACGTCGGCGTGGGCATCATGGCTGCGACCAGCACCGGCAGCCTGGGGTTCCCCTCCCCCGTCACGCCCTCGCTCGGCTTCTCCACCCCCGGCACCACTGGTAGCGCCTTCGCCTCCCCTGCACAGTCGTTCTCGGACGACGCGGGTGTGACCACGCTTTCGCCGTGTCTCCCCGCGCATCATCTCTCTCTGGGTTCTCTAGGCTCCCTGGGATCTCTCGGCCGTGCGGGGGCGTCGTTCGCTCGCAGCAACACGGCGTCTAGCTTTGGCGCGGCGGGCGGGAGCCTGAAGAACGCAATCTCGCGCTTGGACTTCACTGCCACCGCGCCGGGGATTCAGCTGGCGCACATGCAGGTCTCGCCGCACCTCGTCGGCTCGGAAACTGAGGGCGTCTTCGCTGGGGAGTCTCCTGTCTCTGGCTCTCCAGGACTCGCACACTCCCAGGACACGGCTGGCACTGGAACTGTTCAATCCAAGGCAGGCGCGGGACAGGGGCAGCGGGGCGTGAACGGCGAGAAGTGGTTCACCGAGGTGGATTGGTTCGCGGAGGATGGCCCGCTCGCGCTCCCCATCGTCGACTGAGCGGTATCCGGCGCGTCCCACTCTCAGGTGGAGCGGCGGACGCTATTCGACACACTTCTTTTCTACGGGGGAATCTGCGAAGGCCTTGTTCGATGTCCCATCTCGTGTTCGGTTTCATCACAACTCTACACCTTCGATGACTATACCTCTTTATCATTTACTGCCCCCTGCTTCATCATTGTTTCTGCGCTTCGCTGATACTATGCCGACCTGTGTGACTCAGACTGCCACACCTGAATTTGCATTAATGGCCTGCTACAATACTTACGCCTGAGCCTGGCTCCATGGAGCCATGCTGAGGTCGTTCGGCAGGCTCTCGCTAGGTGAGTATCCGCAGCCTAGAAATATTAATGCATCTCAAGCGACTGTGATGCCCGTCTGATAGTAGGGCCGTAGCCTGGACTAAGAAATATGAGTTGCTCAGGTTTAGTTCGTACCAAACATGCAGTACACGCGTACTTGGATTGGTGATTCGGACGTACATTCACATTCACATATCGTTGCAATGCTGATATTTCTATGGTACTTCCTACATCTATGGTACTTCTAAGTGAACCGCAGCGGCAGCCCGCTGCACCTCCGCCACGGGCTGCGAAGTCGATGAACATTGGGTCGATTCGGTCCGGTGAACGGCTCAGTGAATGCGACGCGAGCGGGGTTGTATGCGATTCTCAAAGATGCACTCCCTGGCAAGCTGGGAGAACGCACGCCCGTACTCCGTCAGGACGGGCGCAGGTAGCGGCACCTCGCTGTACAGCCCGATGATCAGCTTGCGCAACACAGCGGGGCCTCCTTCCGTCTTGCGCCCCTGCAAGCACAGCAGGGCGACGCGGAGCTGGCCTTCCTCGCCTCTGATGTCCCCGTAGAGCTCGAGGAAGTCGAGCTTGGGGCATGGGAGGGTTTCGCCGCGCCTGCTGGGACGGTTGAGTGCGCCGAATAGGATCGTCGGGAAGGAGATGAGGAGCTCGTCCGCGACAGAGAGATGGCGGAGATGGGGGTAGGCGGCGAGGGCGGCGGTCCAGGCGCTTTCGGAGACGCCGTACACGGGGCCCGTGCAGGAGAGGTCGGAGGTGGTTTGGGCCGGGAAGATCTTGGGGAGATTCTCGATGAGCGTGTTGAAGAGTGCCGCGCGTGCTTTCGCGGAGACGTCGTCGGTGGCGTTTTCGAGGTCGGTCTCGAGCCGGAGGGTGACCGCGCTGCGCTCGTCCTGCTGTTCGCCGCGGATCTCGCACTCTTTGGAGGTGCTCACAACGAAAATCCTCTTGAGTGATTGGAGCGCGTACAAACAGTCGATACGGCGGGGCAGCATGTCTATCACGGCCAGACCGCGCCGCCGAGCGGATACGCCGCGCGTGTCGCCGGTGAGGTGTACGAACGCGGAGGTGGGGATTATCAACGCGGACATGATCTTGCCGATGTTGGGAGGGTAGTCCGCGATCCTGACGCTCTTCAAGCGAGACCTGTGAGCTGGCCCGGGGCTCACCGCAACTGGCGCAGGAGCCGGAGCTGGCTTTGCAAAGCATCGTTGGAGGTTGAGGTCCTCAAGCACCGGGAAGCTGGCGAGGCAGTCGAAGAATGGCGCCAGCGGGAGGGATAGTGGAGGCCCGTTGGCCCTTCCCATCTCCAAGCAGCGCAATTGGGAAGCCAAGGGTGGCGTGATAATCGCCGCGGAGCCGCGCAACTGAAGAGCAGTCAGCGAAGGGAATTGACGCACAGGAACGTTGAAGATTAGGGGCGCTTTCGAAGCCGTTTCGGGAGTGGAGTCGTCGGAGTAGTTGATGGCCAGGTTCGTCATATTCGGCATGTTCGTCTGTTGCAAAACCGAGCGCATGTATTCCGCGTCGGGAGAACACGATGGTGTCGCTTCGAGTGTGGCCACACGATCTCCAGGGACTTCTACCTTTCGCGAAGCCGCGACCTTTCGTCCGCTGATTGTGGTGATGTGAATATAGGTGGATTCTGACGCATTCGAGGCTGCCAGTTTGTCAACGAAGACACGCGTAAGAATGGAAAACCGGACGTACGCGTTCCGCGAAGCATGGCGATGCCGAGTTCAAGCAGTTTCGAGGCAGCTTTGGTGTCCTAGGAAGTGAGCGCGATAATGGGGACGGTAGAAGCTGGGTAGAGAAGGCATCTGTATTATATACTCCAAGCTCATGCAAAGCGGGTGCCAACGTCTCCTCACTCTTAGCCTTGATAGCGTCGCATGCCAGGTATTGCCTGAGTCAGCTCGAATCCAAGCGGCCCAACCTACCACTGAGCCAATCTCTAATCCTTCCGCTCGCCACATTGTTTTCTCGAGTCCAAGCGGGGCAAGAGACTGTGGCTTTGACATGCGTGCAGCAGACATAGACAAAGAGATGCATGACGGTACCCGATGCACCGTAGTACTACGCCAGAAGCGCGCGGCAGCTTTGACTGAGCTGGCGCCATTGGACCCCAACAACGACAAACACATGTACGGCCGTACGGGGTCGGCTAGCGCAGGACCCCCGATAATACCTACAGAGGCCTCTTCCCAAAGCGTGACACGTCCGGACCAAAAGGGGGGTCGTGGGGAGGGCATGCCTTGCGCCGGTCCGGACCACAAGAGCTCTCGGAGGGCTCCAGAACGTCGCTAGCGCCCACTAAACGCCCATTTGGATGGGCGTCTCCTGTCGCAGGCGTCTAAAATTACTTTATAAGGTGCGTAATATACCATATATAGGCATGTGACTGTCCGGACCAAATGGTTCAGAATCAGGTCTGCTGCGGAAAAGGCCTCTGGGTGTATTATCGGGGGTCCTGCTAGCGCTCGTGATGGGGTAGCGTCTTCTACTGTCGCCGCGCCTCTTGCCGTCGAAGAATCCAACTTGAGCGCTGAGTTTTGAATATTGAATGCTATATATCTCAGACTCGGAGCACGTAACATGTCTATACCAATCGAAAAATCTGCTCTATTCCTTGTAGCTCGCCTCCGAGTGAACCCGCCGACCGTCGACGATCAATCCCGCCTCTTTCCCACCCGATTCCCACCCGATTTCGTGGCTCCCAAGCCTCGCATCCTCCCCCCACTCATCTATGATCTCTATGGCGGATTGACCACCTGGAAGCTGCTGCTCTGCTCCGCGAAGGGCGAGAAATGGCGTCGACATCTCTCCGCGAGCCCTGAGGACCACGGCTGCTGGTTGTAATGCACGATCTTGAGGTTACGCACTCGCAGCCTTCCAGCTGTCCCGACGTACGATTGCGCAGAGGAGCAGACAGTTTGCATGTAGGCTTCTCCCTGGAAATTGCCGGAAAGCTTGAGGGAGTCGAGGTGGGGAGGCCAGGGGACCCTAGGGTGTGGTGAACCCAGCGTAAGCAGCGCTTTGAATTGGGGTTCGGGGAAGCGCCGGTGAGGCTCGCCGACAACGGAGAGATGGCGTATGGTGGGGTGTTGCGAAAGAACCATTATCCAACTTGTGGTTGTGGTGGTAATGGCATCGAGATCGCCCACGAAGGCGGCATGCGTGACCTTGCCTTGGGGGAAGATTTCGTTGAGCCTGCAGATGATGCCAGACCCGACGATAGTTGCTCTGCTCGAGCGCGCGACGGGTGATGGATCTCCTAGGTATACGTGGTCTAATTGAAGACAAACCGACGACGTACACGGCTGGGGGTTGTCCTGCGGGTCCAAGAACCCGGCAACGCAGCACTGGGTCATCGTGTTCATTACCAGGATTTGTTTGCAGCTGCCGAGGACGGGCAGGTGGTTCCGATCTCCCGGGAGCAGACTCAGCAATGCGTCACAGCCATCCTGGAACGATGGTGACAGGATATTACGCATTTTGCCTTGGATGACTACCCTCGCCACCTCAGGGACAAGGAGAGCGGACAAGATCCAGCGGATGACGGTGGGGTGGTCCATGATGTCGAGTCTCGTCAGCTCCAGGGCGTTGAGAGGGTTACGCGCTCCAGGCGACCGATCCGCAGGTGGAGCGAAGCAGTTGTGGAGCGCGAGTCCCTGGATGTGCTTGCATTCCCGAAGGGAGGCCAAAAATGGTACGAGCGGGAGCCCGGCCGATGGTCCATTGACAGCCCCCATCATCAGGAAGCGCAGATGGGTGGCGAGCGACGGGGTCAGTTGGACGACAGCATTTCCGAGTGCGATATTTTGAAGCGAGGGGTAGTGCTGAGGAGGGAGGACAATGCCGAGGGGGGCGGTCGTAGCTTCAGACATCGGATAGGGATCGTAGTCGAGGGTGAGCCCCTTCAGCTGGTGCATAGCGGTCTGGTTCAATAGGGCGCACATGGCGGTGGCTTCGCTGGAGCGCAGAACCGTGACTGTCAGATTTTGGGCGCGATCTGCGTACGCTTGCACTTGCTGTAGCGTGTGCAACTGGATCCTTTGCCCGTCGACGGTGTCGACCCAAATAGTCGTTGGACCCGGGTCGGAGCGGGTTGCTGGAAAGGCATCAGTAACGGCTCGATCCAGAAGATGGGGTATACTACGTACTCCGGATGGAACGGGTCGTCGAAGCAAGCATGGTGATATTCCACAGGTGGCGTGGCTCTGTGTCTCGGTGTTCTGAGGGGATGGGCCGTTTGAAGATGAGAGTTGAGGGTACAGCCGACCCGGTATTTATGTATGCTGAGAGCAGATGCGCTCTTGCCTGAAGACCGCGTGCGCGTCATCTGTCGTGCAAACGGAATCCAAGCGACCATCCAAAGCTCCGAGCGGAATCCAAGCGACCATTCAAAGCTCCGAGGAGAAACCAAGCGACCATCCGAAGCTCCGAGCGGAATCCAAGCGACCATCCAAAGCTCTCGGAGGAGAACGGTGGGTCGAGCAAAGCTCCTCCGTGCGCTAGCAGCTTGGTTTACCAACAGAGTAGACGCTTGAAGCATAGATCGACCTCTGAGGCAAAGCTGGTGCCTCTTGGACGAGCCATCAGCTAAACTCGACAGGTTTCCAATTTCAGTTTCTTGGCCTTCCAAGCGATGACTCCAAGCTCAAGACGATGCGTCGGTCTCATATCGACAAGAGGGTCGAGTAACGCTAAGGTGTTCCGGGCTTGGATCCGATATTAGTACATACAACAGGCATCGTACTTATCTGCAAGATACATCAACATCACTGATCATACTTCAAGTGTCGCTCAAGCAATTCCTGACCGGCCCGTTATTCAGCGACAGCCACCCAATCAAGAGATTGTAAAACGCACCTTCTACATGAGCCGCCTCGCGGTCGGGTAGAACGACAGCTCGTGCTTCCCGAACACCTTCATCGCGAGCTACTGTACTTGTTCGCCCGCGCGACCGCGCGGAACATCGACCTGCAGAGCTCCTTCCGTTCGGCCATAATTCCCGTCTCGTCGTTGCCGCGGACCCACTGCGCCGTAGCGGACGCGAACTCCTGCGCGATAGGCGATGCGGGGTCGAGTAGTGTGACCTCGTGGAATTGCCTGCGATGCAGCTCCCCGTCCGGCATGCCTAGTCGGAAGCCGTATACCGCGCTGATATGCTTGATGCACGGTTGCGTAAGCGCGGCGTGGGACTGAAGGCACCTCTAGGAAATGACTCCTATCATGATTGAAAGCGGATGTTAGTTATATGGGAGGAGAGGGTGGAAGAGTACTCTTCGGGTTCATGTCGGAAGAAGCGACATCGGATTCTTTGGCTATGGCTGCCTTTTCACAGAGTCATCCTGCCGTGCGGCATAGACGGAGGCCTCGCGCGCGAGGACTGCGTCATGTGTAGAACATCTACATGGCAAGCTCGACTCGTCACGGTTGAACATGTTAACACCTAGAAGTAACGATTCAGCACCAGCTATTGGTTGAGCACTGCCAAAATATTCTGTAGAGGAGTTCTGGCGGAGACTGAGGGGTAAAGCCAGTGATGCACACTCGCAAACGGCCCGTTATGATCTTCAAGGCAGAGAGCCATGTAAGCGCCGAGGCTGCTGGAACTCAACAAGACCAAACAACGCCCAAGTTTCGACAGACGCCCGCCGGTAAAGCGCCCGCTGGCTGCTCACTGCTCTCCAGTCTCGCTTTCTCTCCCCCTCACTTGGCTCGTCTCGCTGTGGTGAACAGCGCGTAACGCAAGATGCCCAGGAAACCCAAGACCATACCAGGTCCCTCGCGCCTGTCCGGCATCCTCGCGCGTCTGAACCAGGACCCGAAGCCGCACCTCCCGAACCTGAAGAGTCTGCGTCTCACGTACGCGTACCGGAACGACCACTTTGGTGCACGGTACGTGCAGGGAATCATCACCGTTCATGGATTGCGATTGAACAGCCTCGTGCGTGCATGTGCTATATCACGGGAATAGACACTTCGTGAAGGAGGACCTCCCGCGGATACGCTACGTGAACCCCGCGGTCGACATCCAGGTCGAGAAGCGGCTCAAGTCCAAGGAGGAGTCGTGGAAGCCGGAGATGGTTGTCGAGCTCAGTGAGTTCTCCGCTACCGCATCCAAGCACTTCCTCCCCTCATGGCGCGCACCCTCCCCAACCCAGAAAACGGTACCACGCACACGCTGGACATGGACGGCAAGTGGTCCTCGACGATCTTCAACGAGCTGCTCGACCTCTCCGCCGGCCCCTGGTGGCAGAAGTACAAGCGGGAGCGTGCGGCGGCCGGCGAGTCTGCAACACCACCCCCGCCAGCGCAGAAGCCCAAGACCGGGGCCGGCGCCATCCTCCCATGACCTCCCCCCTTCCTTATACACTCCGCCTCTGCCCGCCTCCTACCGCATATCCCGCGCATGCACACACACCTCCATATTGTAATCTAATCACTGTTATTCGCGCGTACGGATGCGTTCGGTCGTCAGAAGGTCATTATGGTCCCATTAGTACACACAGCGTGCTGGATTACAAGGAGTATAGCTAAGCAGCTCATGAAGACACCCAGCCGGCGACCCAAATGAGGAGGCCGATCCCAACTATCAGCGCAGAGACGTCGTCGAAGAAGACCCCGCCTATTTGCAGGTACTTCAGCCCGTTCGTGATAATGGCGGGGAGTGGAGGAGGGAGGCTCGGGAGTGCGAGCGCGAGCAGCATGGGGGGCTGTACGGGATCCTGCAAACGAGTGTCAGGTACACAGGAAGAAGGGACGACGCCAACAATGGCACGTACTAGGTTCGTGAATATGCGCCACGAGTGCAGGACGAGCGCGAGCGTGGTGAACGCCCAGAAGAATGGCTGCGCGAGTATGTGAGCAATTGTCTACGACTCTCATGGCATAATGAGGACGTACAACGGTCTGGACACCCCATCCGTCCTCGGGACTCTTCCAGCCCAGCTCAGCCCATCTCCGCCAGCGGTTCGCTGCCAGCTCTGACCCATGCGTTTTGACCTCGTACGCCTCGGGCTCCTTCCAGAGCACAAAGTACGCGAGCAGCATCCACGCGGCGAGTATGTGGATGATCGGCATGAGCTTCTGCAGCAAGCTCTTCGGTTTCGGCACGCTTGGTGGCGCCATGCCCATACCCATGCCCATGCCAGCACCCGGGAACTGGAAGCCCGGGGGCGCACCCCCGCCGCCGCCCTGCTGCAGCGCAGACATGAGCGCGGCCATGGGGTCGTCTGGGAGCGGCGGCGCGCCGGCAGCGGAGGACGGTGCGGCGGGCGTGACGATGATGACGAGGGCAGGCGGGGCTGCTGCTGCTCGGGGGCGCGGGTGGCGGCGCCGAGGAGGGCGTTCATGAACTGTGCCTGCTGTTCTTCGGACCAGACGGAGGGGTCGGGCACGCCTGCGCCGAGGCCGGCGGCCTCGAAGGGCGAGCGCGCGGAGCCGCTGACGTTGCGCGAGGACGGGGTGGACGCGGCGGGCGGGGTGGGCATGTCGGACGTTTCGCCGACAAAGTCGGAGACTCCGGGTCGGCTGGGGAGGGTAGCCAGCGGAGGGTCTGGTTTGTGTGCGCATTCGTGAGCTGTAGAGAAGAGTATCAGGGATGTGTATACGCACCGTCGTGCATGTAGGTGGCACCCTCCTCGCCGCGGGCGGAGGAGGTGATGCGTGCGAGGCGGTCGCCACCGCGGGCAAGGATGGCCTTTCTGCGTGCCTCTGCGCGTGCCTTGGCGGCGGACATGGTGAGGAGGACGGGGAGGACGACGTGGAGGAGGAGGAGAGGGAGTGGCAGGCTGCGCTGGGCTGCCACCGCGCGTAGATCTCGCGTGTCCTTCAGCGTCTATCCACGCGACTTGCCTTCCTCCCCCATCTTGCCGCTCCTTTTCTGCTGATACGACTGCACCGAGCAAGGAAACCGACATACTCATGGCAGAGGCGTCTTCATCTGCAGCCCTCTCCTCCGGATCTGTTGTCGAACGTTACTACGCTCTGAAGGGATCCCCGTACTCGCACCTCGGTGATCTAGAGCTCTCCCCTGAGGTCGATCACTACCTCGAGATCCTGACTGACATTGCGGACACTCTGGGCGTCGATGACCTCTCCTTCTCAACGTGAGAGACAGCATGATTTATCTCCTGGCATGCCGTTCCGATTATAGCGCAGCTATTCCAAGGCAGTAGAACGACTGGAAGACGAAGAGCTGTCTGTGGCTCGCTCCCTGCTTCGTACTCGCGAGGTGGAAGACGAGCTTACGCGACATCTGCTGTCTGTCCTTCATGAACAGACACAGTTAGAGAAGTACGTTCGTCTACCATGTCCGGTTGACCTCGTCTAATTCTTCAAGGTGGACGCGAGTACTGCAGTCAAATCCCGATGCGGACGACGATGTCCCTGCGCTCGAAAGGCAGAAGGCGGCGCTCACCTCAAAGGCAAAGGAGTACCAGAGAGAACTGGAGGCGGTCATGGTTGGCTAGCCGCATAAATTGACCCGCAGACTCCGGTGTTCATCCCTATCCGCAGAGAGATATGCCGGAGCAACCGCCAGTCTCGATTACTGGGCTGACCATGTTCCGCAAGAAGCTCAAAGAACAGGAAAAGGTCCTGAAAGAGAAACGTGCAAAGGTCGAGGCTTTCCAGGGCCTCCCTCCGGTACGTCTCGTGGGCTCTGAACCGTCTTCCCTTGAGCTCATCGATGCGCACAGAACATTGACCTCGCCAGACATGCTCTCGAGGAAGCACGAGACCAACAGCTGGAACTAATCAAGCTCCGAGAACGTCTGCTGGGGAAGATGGCGGATGGAGTGAACTGACTCTGGACACTGATTTGCTTCGGGCTGTCGGAAGGTCTTGTACTTGTACCTGTCACACGTAGCACTGTATAATGCGCATGTTGTACTGCCAGACGTACATACATTCGCGCAGAAAACGTCCGAGTATGCGGGCGCTTAGTGATTGCTCATATTGCTGTTTTCAAGCGCCATGTCGCGGGCGCCTATGGGCAGGTTTTTGCGCCAACTCGCGCTCTCGCGCTCTCTGACCCCCTCCGACTTCGAACGGCTGTATCTCCCTCACCTCTCGTCCAAAATGCCTCAAATCTTCGGTTATGGAAACTAGTCATCTGCGCGCACCTGCTTACGTCAAGAAACCTGGACTCCGACGACTTTTGCTGAACACCCCTCCGACCACCCTCAGCGAGAAGGAACCGCGGATGGGCAGCGAAGGGGCAGTCGCACAATGGGAGGATGCGATGCAGTCGGACGTGAGGGTTTCCTACAGTAACGCGTTGGTATGTCTAGCCTCGGTATGTGACCCACATACGAATTCTCGCCCTACCCATCCTCCCCACAACAATCCCCTGCCTTGCTGTTGCGCTTCTCCCACTCCCATTCCTTGCCATATGTCCCATCCTTGATTTCAATGTATGGTGTAGCATGTATGCGGCCTCAGTAAGTGCTCGCACACTCAGTATAGAGCACAATGCAAGCTACCGTCCAGTTCTCCCACTACACATTGTCCTATGTAGCGTCCATGCACTAGAACACCTAGAACACCTCATATAGGCCAACAATGAATGAGGAATACATATAAAACTCACAAATCGACCAGGAGATTGTCTGGACGTGTTGCAGAGGATTGGCTTACTCGAGCTTTCAAAGCCTCCTCCAAGCAACAACGGATACAAGCGTACACCTTGAGCAGGCAGACCGCGTTGACATCGCCCGCCACCGCCGCCTGTGCACCGCTTCAACGTGTTTCCCCTCCTCCACCACGACCACCATGTCGCACAAGCAAGACAAGGCGACCACCGAGCGCAACTCGCGCACCCTGCGCGAGCTTCTCAAGAGGCCAGAGAACAAGACCTGCGCGGACTGCAAACGCAATGGTGCGTGGCTCGCGTTCCGCTCGACCCTCGGAGGTGGCTCGGGCTGATCAACCGCGGTAGACCCCCGATGGGCCTCTTGGAACCTGTACGTCTACCCGCTCACAGATCTGCACTGCAGACCACGGTATTGACGGCTCTGTCGCGCAGCGGCGTGTTTCTGTGCATCCGATGCTCCGGCATCCATCGCTCCATGGGCACACATATCAGCAAAGTCAAGTCTGTAGATCTCGATGTTTGGACCCCGGAGCAGATGGCCGTGAGTCTCGCACTCTATTCACTCATTGCGCTACTTCCAACATAGAGTCATTCTATCCAGTCAATACAGAAGTGGGGAAACCGGAGAGCGAACCTCTACTGGGAGGCGCATCTGAGGGCAGGCCACATCCCTCCCGATCAGTGCGTACCCGAAGCCCTACATACTTGGGAAACGTCCTAACACAGCGTCCGTATACAGCAAGATGGACTCATACATCCGCTCCAAATACGAGTCTAGACGCTGGGCACGCGAAGGCCCCGTCCCAGAAGACCCCGCCGTGCTCGAGAGCGACGCTCCTGCCGCCCCAGCAGCCGCCTCCTCCCAACCTCCCACCCCCGCGCAGGCCGCACCTCCTTCCACGCACGTCTCCCGCGCCTCCGTCAGCGCCCGGCCACCGCAGGGCCAGTCCCACCAGCTGCTCTCTACCTCGGTCGCCGCCAGCCGCCAGGCCGCCGCGTCGCCTGCGCTCGCCCCGCCGCAACAGCAGCAGCAGGCCCCCGCCCCCGCCCAAGCCCAAGCCCAAGCCCAGCCCCAGCAGCAGAGCGCCGCGCTCGACCTCTTCTCGCTCGACTTCCACGCGCCCGCGAGCCCGCCGCCCCAGCAGCAGGCTCAGCCCAAGAAGGACGTCACCGCGGACATCCTGTCCCTCTTCTCCGCGGCACCGCCCGCCGCCGCGGCGCCCGCGCAGAACGCGTATGGGGGAGGGATGTTCGGCGCGCAGCCGCAGGCCGGCTGGGGCGCCGCGCCGGGCGCGGGGGCGTTCGGCCAGCCTCAGCCGCAACAGCAGCAGCAGGCGGTCCCGCAGCAGACGAGCCTGATGGGCAACGCGGGCGTGGGGATGTGGGGCGCGAGCTCGGGGTGGAACTCTGCGCCCGCGGCGCCAGCGCAGCCGAACATCTGGGCGAGCGGAGGAGTGCCAGCCCAGCAGCAGAGCCTGTTCACGACGAGCGATATCTGGAGCACCCCGGCGACGAACACGACGGCGCCGGCGCCGGCGACGCAGAAGAAGGCGGACGATGTGTTTGGGGATATCTGGGGCGGGTTCAAGTGAGGAGTGAGAGAGGGGATGTTTGTTGGTTGTGGAGTGTGAGTCGGCGGTGGTAGTTTGTGTGTGTATGTGTAGGTTGGTCTGGTGAAGCAGGTCTGAAGGATTTTCGCAACTTCAGCCATTGACTCTATCAGGCGTTTGTTGCCAGTGATACTACGCACCTCTAGGCCCAATGTTGTGATGAAGCAGTCTGACATCCGGCGCTCCATGGGATGGTGAGGATTTCTCAGATACGATTCGCGGATAACACCATATTCAGCTGCCCCATTATGAAATCCGATGCAAACCTGTCGCGTGAAACCGGTGTTGTGGCAATGTATATCGTCTTAGCCTTCCATCGGTTTGACTGGCCGAAGAGTCCCCGAAGCCCCGGACGGGGAACGGAGGGTGCTGCCCCAGTTGACGACAACCAGGCTGGCCTGACGTTGTTGTAGCTTGGATCCCCAACTGGGCGGGAGGGATCTTCTGAATCGAAGCTGAGACAGTTGTAGACTTCCGTCGAACCGCGGCGAGCCAGAAGCAAAACGATCCACCGGCGGGGGCCCTGGCCCTCAGTCCTGCATGACAGAGCAGCGCAGTAGAACGTCGAGGATAATATCCACACGGGTATCCGCAATAACGGAACCCGTATTCGGATGCCGTAGTTGGTGTCGAAATAATGCGGCTCGAGGATCGGGGGTATTTTCAGATACCTCGTGAGATCGGAAAGGAGATACGAGTCCGGGGATAAATTGGACGATGAGGCGAAGTCGCTCGGGGACTCGGCGAGTAACGACGTGATATATACCTTCCCACCTCTGGGCTTGAGGTCGGTGGCCACTCCCGACTGAATATACCTGGAAAGCGGCTTCGACATCTGCACACCCCAGGCGAAGAGGGACTGATCGTTGGATCCGCGAAGAATCTCCAGCTGGAGGCGACGGAACGCGCTGGCGCCGCCCTCCCCGTACATGACGGGGATGACGACTTCGAAGATGCCCATGAGCGAGTACGCCCTGTCCTCCGGTCGAGTCGTCTGCCTCCCTGCCGCCCACGACATTCGCTTGGCAACGCTTGTGAATCGCAGTTTCCGATCCTTCCGATCCAGGTCGTTAGTAGGACTAATACTCTTATGGGCGTTTGGCGCCCGCAAGAGCACAGCGTCGATGCCCGTGATTTCCTCCAGGCTGAGGGCGAGGGCGTCGCGCGAGGCGAGGAACGTCCAGTCCCCGGCTAAGAACACCACCTCTTGCGAGGGTGCGATGAGCTCCTGCAGCGTCCACCCGCGCGTGAACCAGCGACTCTCCCTAAAGGCCGACTGTGCCGCTTGCGGGTCCGTTCCGGCAGGGACGTCGTCCATGTACACGATGCAGACCGCCGCGTCGCGGTACCAGGCGAACATGGAGTTGATCGCCTCCGAAAGCTCCGCGCTGCTCGCCTTGTCGATGCAGCACGTGTCGATCCATATCCAGGCGTGGAGATGTACATCCTTGGCGTATTGGCACGCGTTTGCGATTTTGGGCCATCCATGCCGCGTTTTGGCCACAAGCAGGTCCTGAATGTCCGCGAAAGAGACCTCGCCGTCGCGCCAGCAGTGAGATAGGATGGCGTATTTGGGGGTAGCTTCGGCGGATACGAAGTTTCGGAGCTCGTAAGTCTCGGTGTTCAACAACCACATCGGACTGGGCGGGCGGTGGGGGTTCGTCACTGGCAAGGTTCCCGTCCTACAGGCTCGGACTAATGATCGCGAAGTTGGAAGAACACTGATCAGTACCGAGGACAGAACATGTTGATCGTTGCGTACCTCAGTGAGAGGGGGAGAGGGGAAGTCGAACTCAGGAGAGGGCAAGATGAGTGAGGAGAGGGCAAGATGAGTGAGGAGAGGGCAAGATGAGTGAGGAGAGGGCAAGATGAGTGAGAAGAGGGCGAAAGGGTAGAAGTAAGGAGGGGGGCGAGGAGAGCTAACGCTGGGGGTATCTCAGGCGCAGGTCGCTTTATGGGCACTCGCAACAAGGTTCCGAACGGCGCACTTAGACAGCGAGGTAGCCACATGGTGGATGCTACGAAGCGCTTGGAAATAAAAGCGCTACTGTGACCGTGAGGTATTATTTTTTCGCCGGCGTGGCGTGTCATCTCGAAGACTCGGACCGTCTGCATGTTGCCATACACGGGATCCTTCATGTCGTCAGATACACGTCGAAGCGTGAAGTATCGGGGCCAATATGGGGGGTCGCCTGAAGTTTGACAACCCAGCGCGGCATAGTAGAGGGGCCACTCGGCATAGCGAGAGCCCAAAGGCGCACAGGTAGTAGACGCATGCAGATGCAATAGTTGGTGTTGAAGTAGTGAGGTTCGCGGATAGGGGGTATGCCTAGGTCATCCGTGAGGAAGGGCAAACGCGAAGGCCGTGCCTGGATCCAACGTTCACAGCACAGTCGCCGATTGATATGGCATGGAGTGGAACTCAGTATGGGTTATACTCGGACGTCCAGGTCTAATTTCACCTCCAATCGTGAATTACAACATACGCAACAGCATGCAGCAATCATGATAGACGTACAGGTTTCTACTGTAAGATGACTGAAGACGCGTGTCTGGCACTGTCCTGCGACCGCCCTGTATTCATATGTTCAGCCTCTTGCCCCCGCTGGTACGAGCCCGTATGCGCACCTTTATAGACGATCATACCCATGTGCGAAGACCCGATCCCAAAACCGTCGCGCATCAGCCCACCAGTGTGTTCTACGAGACAGAGGGGTGAAAGCCAGCGCCGCGAAACCTTCGCTAGTGTGATCAATCCGACCTCCTACGATGTATATCGTCGAAACCGTCCACGGGGTACTGAGCCAGCCCAACAGTCTCTTCCACCAGCGTGTGCAGGTAAACGGCCTTGTCTCCTGGTGTCTGAATCCCGTCAGCCAGGCTAATCGAACGGTAGGGTTTCCGAGGTTCGAGAGATCGTCTTGGTCCAGGCTGACGCAATAGTAGACGTCCGTCGAATCGACGCGAGCCAAAACCAGGCTGAGCCAATGCCGGTCCTCGCCCATTGTGTAGCACGGCAGCGCAGCACAGTAGAGTGTCCGGAAAGTGTTCGGTATCGTACGCAACGGAACCCGCATGCGGATGCCGTAGTTGGTGTCGAAGAAGTGAGGCTCGCGGATTGGCGGGATGCATAGATCGTACGTGAGCTCGGACAGACGAGTCGACACCATCCTGGACGCTGAGGCGAAGTCGTCTGGGGATGTGGCGAGTAGATGGTTGGGATACCAAAACTCGGTTTCAAGTCGGGTAGATACTGTCGACTTGCGCCGCCACGAGACCGGCTCCGCCATGCGCACGCCCCACGCGAAGAGGGTCTGGTCGTTGGACCCGCGCAGGATTTCCAGCTGAAGACGGCGGAACGCGTTGGAACCGCCCTCACCGTAGAGGATGGGGATGACGACGTCGAATAAGCCCATGAGCGAGTACGCCCGGTCCTCCGGCCGAGTTGTCTGCCTGCCTGCTGCCCACGACATCCGCCTGGCTACGCTGATAGATCGCATATAGCCCATCCGATTGGGATGTCTCGCGGTCATGCGCAAGAGCTTAGCATCGACGCCCGTGAGTCCCTCGAGTACCTCCGCGAGATTGAAGCGCGAGTTGAAGTACGTCCAGTTCGCGACGAGAAAGACTGTGTCCCGGGAGGGCGCGATGAGTTCCTGTAGCGTCCACCCGCGCCTGAACCACCGGCTCTCCCTGAAGGACGCCTGTGCGGCCGGTGGGTCTTGCCCTGCAGGTACATCGTCCAGGTACACGATGCAGACCGCCGCGTCGCGGTACCAGGCGAACATGGAGTTGATCGCCTCCGAGAGCTCTGCACTACTCGCCTTGTCGATGCAGCACGTATCGATCCATATCCAGGCGTGGTGATGTACATCCTTGGCGTATTGGCACGCGTTTGCGATTTTGGACCACCCGTGCCGCGTTTTGGCCACAAGCAGGTCCTGAATGTCCGCGAAAGAGACCTCGCCGTCGCGCCAGCAGTGGGATAGGATAGCGTACTTGGAGGTAGCTTCGGCGGATACGAAATTTCGGAGCTCGTAAGTCTCCGTGTTCAACAGCCACATCCGGATACGGATGGCGAGCGTTAGTTGCCTAGGAATCACTCCGAATGAGTACTTGACGGCGACATTGAGAACAGGCAAGTATCAAACGTAGTATATTCCTATGTCCATCTACGCACCTGGGGAAGGATGTCCAAGGAAGACTAAGGAGTAACAGAAGGCTCAAAGGCGTTGATTGTTGAACACCGTGTGAGCCATCGTCGGAAGGTTCCGCAGTAGAGCGCTTCAAATGAATGAGGGCGGCACTGCGGCCGCAAGGCTCGAGAGTCGTCTAGTGCCTACCGCCCCGCTGAGCATGTAAGATGCCGCCCAGTTGATCACACCCGACACGGAATCATGCTACGCGGAGCTAAACTCTGTAAGTAAGATCTACAACAAGCGTCCTAAAGGCGACGGTATCAGAATGTCACACGACGTCAACCTGCTTCGTCCTTGACAATGTCCGGCTCATCCAGCATGTTCCTGAGGACGTCGCATATTTGTGCGTGGAGGTTTTCTGGACGCGTCGTGAAGCTTTAGCGCGTGGAATACACATGATACACGCGTCACTTACTGGCGCGGTTCACAGCTTGAACATACTCAGCATTAGCCTCGGCCATCTCCCGTTCGAGGGCCTCTAGGCGCTCAACCTGAGGCGTACACGATGAGCCATGAAATGAAGAACGTAGCACCGACTGCACACACCTGCTCTTCTTCCGGGTCGGGTTCGGGCAGAGACTGGATCAAGTACTCGACCTGTTTAGCCTTTACCATCAGGTCTGACACGAGCTCCTTCTTGTTGGCTATACCATGTAGCACCCATTTAGCCACACACCACGCGGAGAAGTACGCGCCTGACCTTCGAACACGTCCGGCTGGTCGTACTTCTCGGGGTTGCGCGCCTTCGTGACCGGGACGTCCGGGCTGACCTGCACAAAGTTGGCGCGCGAGGTGAGGTAGGCGATGCTACTCGACATAATCGTAAGTAGCTGTGATAGAACGTAAGCTTAGGCGGCCGAGCGTGGCAGAGGGGCGGACGGACTTGTTGGATCTCATCCTGCAGTTGGGTGATGCGGTCCATATGAGACAGTTCCTGCAGCATGACGCTGCTATGAGGGTGCAAGACAAGAGGTGCAGGCCAGCGAGGAGAGGGGAGACATAGAACGGTCGCGGGTGCAGGTCGAGGGGAATGGCAGAGTCTGAGTCTGAGTTTGTGGTCCAGCCAGAGAGCGAAACAAGGTACAGTAGACGCCCATACGCGACATACATGGAAAAGCCGGATTAGTCAGCAGTCGCCCCGCATTCCTCGTTGAGCGCCCGGCAGTGTGCTCTCCACATCCGACCACCACCACCCTCACTCTCTTCCAAATCACGCTCTGCAGCCATGGGTAATGATGGAGGAAGTATTCCGGACAGGAGGGATCTGGTCCGCACAAAGGCCAAGGTGAGTACTGTCCGTTCGCTGCGCAGGTGGCTGAAGTACTGACACAGCGTCCAGGCTGAGCAAGCAGACAAGGCGAACCAGGTTCGCGCCAAGTGGTTCTTCTGCGCCCTCTCCAAGGTGTGTGCCATAAATGGCTTGCAAACTACTGCCACTAACCAGTCGCACAGCGTCCTCTGCAAGAGCCGATCGTCTCATGTCCATTAGGCAAGCTATACAACAAGGACGCACTGCTCGAGTTCCTACTCGATCGAACATCCTTCGGGGATGGCGAGGAGATATGTGGGCATATTCGATCACTCAAGGTACGTTCATATGCATTCTCACCGTAGGGAGCTTCTAATACTCTCCTCGCGCAGGACGTCAAAGCCCTCAAGCTCACACCAAACCCCGCAAAGACCCCTGCTTCCGCCAACGCCTCAGAATCCGCACCCACTCACGCGCCCTTCGTCTGCCCGCTCAACTTCAAGGAGATGAACGGCGTGCAGCCCTTCGTCTACCTCTCACCCTGCGGCTGTGTCTTCTCACAAGCCGGCCTGAAAGCGGTCTCTAACCCACCCCCAGCCAAGACGCCCCCCTTGGAGACACCAAGCGACGCCGCAGCGAAGGCGGCCGAGAAGGGCTCGGATCCCGAGCAGGCCAAGGAACTCGACCTGTGTCCGCAATGCGGCGCCAAATACGACCGCACATCCGACATCATGATGCTCAACCCCCCGCCCGAGGTCGAGGAGCGGATGCGTGCCGCCATGGAGGCCCGCCGGGCCGCGGAACCCGCCAAGGGCAAGGGCAAAGGCAAGAAGCGCAAGGCCGCGGCAGACGCGGCAGGGGCTGAGCCTCCAGCGAAGAAAGTGGCTGCGACGCACCTGCCGACGACCAATCCAAGCATCCAGGCGGCGAGCAGGGCCGTCACTGCGAGTCTAGCGGAAGAGGAGGCGCGACGGAAGGCTGGGATGAGTGACGCCGTCAAGTCTCTGTACGCGTCAAAAGACGGCCCGCAGAAGAAAGAGACGTTCATGACGATGGGCACCTTCACGAGGGTGAGTGTCGGCTCAGCTGCATGATGCATCACAGAAGTACTGACATAGTTTTGTAGTATGCCTGAGGGAGTCCTGCCCGGTGGTGGTGTCTCGGTCCGTTTTCGTGGATGCTCCGGCTATGTATCGCTGTATTGCTAGTTGTGTAACCATACTTACGATAATCCTACCCTGTCATTCGTTCAGCCACAGTCACCCTGCTGTCATCGCTACACGTCACAAACACAATCGCCCAGGTCGCCCAGGCTCAGCCTCCATTCCCAACAGAACTTCAAGAGGTAAGGCACGATCTCAGCCAACCGTCTAATTCTCCGAAGCGTCGACACACACCCGACACTCCTCGGACCTCCAGGCTCCTATCCGCAGACAGGCACCCCGAAATGAACCTCTGCACTAGAAGCGCCAGCCATCGGCAAGCGAGCAGACCAGAACCGTGATCGTCTCCCGTGCGCGGGGCGCCACCATCACCTGTGCGCCTCTCGCGACTCGCGAGCTGTCTCTGTGCCGGCCACATCAGGGCCACCGCTCGGTGTTGACGACGGGAGAACAAATGACAAGGGGGGTCTGCCTCGGAGATGCAGCGTCGCGATACGATACGTCTGCAGGAACCTGCCATTGAGACATTTGGCAAGCTGAGGTATTTCATGCCGCCTCGGTCTAACTTATACTGTCGATGCGTACGTCTCGCGGATGTCAGCCGTACGTCAGAGCGCTGATAGCGGTCCTCCTCTCACTCAAAAAAGGAGTCCAGAAAATGATAGACAACACGCACCGCTTGGCCGATCGTTCCGCCCTTCTGTCGGAGACCGACCGCCCGATCGAGCCGCTAGTCCGAACGCGACGATATATATCATTATATGCAGCACAGTAAGGTAGCACTCGCGTGTACATACAGCGTAACAGCGCACCCCTCGCGCGCTGGCTGGGCAAACAAGATTCCGAGAGGACGGGGCGGCGGATTCTGCGACGCTACTTGGCTAGCTAGCTATACTACCTAATGTAAATTCTTGGCCCCATGTCGCCCCCTCACCCTGACCACAGCCACGGCTAGCTGGCCCGACGCAGGACGCACAGCTACGTACGTAACCCATCTTCCGCCGTGCATGGGCGGGGGTACCGCGGACGCCTCTCTTCGCGCCCCTGGTCGTTGATTGACGGGGAGAACTGGCGCAGCCGGAGGGCAAGGCACACCCCGTCGCCAGCTCCGGGTCGGAGAATCGCAGGGCGAACCGCGCGTTTGACAGCCTGCGGTAGAAGATGCGCCGCCATACCTACGGGTTGAGCAGCGCCAATGGCCTTTGCGAGGGAGGAACGCGAGGGCAGATTGGAGGAGGAAGGAGGAAGAGCGCGTCCACCTTCTGCGATGGAAGAACACCAGGGTGGATGGTGAGAAGCCGAGGGCAGGGCGGAGATGGGGGAACCTGCGCCTTGAAGCGTACAAGGGTATGCCGGATGCGGGGATAGTAGGAGAGGGGAGCAATGAGTCGAAGACGCCTGGCAGCGTGAGAGCCGGACGACGTGGTTCGGGGGTTCAAGGGTTGGGTTGCGGGTTTCGGGCGGGGGAGCGGTAACGGGGTAATTGGGAGAAGTTACTTGGGTGGGAGGTAATACAACCCCGCCCGCCGCTGGTATATCTGCAAGGCCTCCGCGCGCTCGCCGCCACTGCACATGGCGGTTCGGCGCGGGTGTGTGTTTGTGTTTGTGTGCGGAAAGGGCGAAAGGGTGGGGGGGGGTGGCATCCAAGATCCAAGATCGGCAACGGGAACGGGGCAATATACAACAGCGGAGAGAATAACAGAGCAGCGTGCAAACGAGACAGGCGATGGCAATGGACAGCGAGTGGGTGGGAGTGGGAGACAAGGCTGGACGCTCGAGGATGGCGGCCCGAGGACGAGAGCCCGGCGGTATCCTGTATCTTGCGCGAGCACGCTGAGGTAGCGCACGGCGGACGGTTGCGAGATACGGCTGCGAAAGAGGGCCCCAGGTAGATGGCGTTGCGAAGGCAGGACCGCAGCGCGCGGGGCGGCACGCTGAGCATGGTGCGGAAGCGTCTATCCGCGTCTGCGCTAGAGCCTCGTTCGGAGGAATAGCGCTATCATGCGGTGGCGGACCGATGCGGATGCGACGGTCGATGCTTTTCCTCCTCTCTTCGGGGGTCGGTGATGTACGCGCTGATGGGGGGCGGATAAAGTCAGCGGCCGTTCGAATGTCTCTCAGATAACGGACGAAAGATGTGAGATAGAGGAGAAGGGGACGGGATGGAACTTGGGAGGCGGGCGATAGCTCTGATAAGGCGGCCGCAGTCGACGTCGAGCAACAACGTATCACCCTAATGGGCGCTGATCTCTGCCTCCGAAGAGGCAAGCCGAAGGACAGATAGGGCGACGATACCGGCGTGGAAGACGCAGCAGAGACGGAACAAAGCGAAAATCGTAAATTTCGAAGAGGAAAGGACACTCACAGCGTCTCGTCTGCCTCGTCCGTCGTGTCCTTGACGCGCATGTGGATCATCGGGAGCGCGAACACCAGACCTGCGACGAGCAGGACCCACGTCGAGATGAAGATGTTCATGAACCTGCGTCATTAGGGGGTCAGCCAGCCGTGCACATGCTGCCCGCGCGGATAGTAGGAGCTTCTGAACTCACGGGAGCTTGACCGCGTCCGCGCGCCATATGCCCGCAGCGCCAGCGCTCTGCAGCGACTTGTCTATATCGGCCGGGGTGATCCACGAATCACATGGGCAAAAGTATCGTCAGTGACCGCGACATAGAAGCCCCGAAGAAGCAGGCACGCACAGAAGCCGGAGAAGTTGGCGAGCTTCGCGGGGTCATTTGACATCGCGCCCATGAACCAGTACGCGGTCGTCTGCCACATCGCGTCGAGCAGGCCGCAGAAGATGTAGAACCAGAGGCGGGCGACGTAGGGCCGCTCGTGGATGTCGATCTTGTTGCTGACGGTCTCGCGGGTGTATTCCCTGAATATCGGGCCGGATTTTAGCGAATTGTAGCGGATGCTTCGAAGGGGATTCACCGTTGGTAGAACAACGCCCAGACGTGCACGACAAAGACCATGACTATGAGCACACACCAACCGGTAAAGGCGCGGAAGCGACGGGAGAGCCCGCGCTGGTCGAGCAGGAAGCCAATGCTGACTGAGCCCACGATCTGGGAAAGCCAGTAGACGAGGTTGTTGAGCGCCCTCGCGCGGATGGTGAAGAGTGCGCCGTTGTAGTCGCTGAATTCTGCAGTTAATGTTCAGCATGCACGACTCTGTCTGTCAGTCTGTCTAGAACTTACGCCAAGTGTAGAACCAATTACTCGCAAAGAACATGGGGAAAAGCAGGACAATCCACGGGTCGGTGCGGAGCGTGTACCAGAGCCCGTAGAACTCGGTCCTCCACGACGGATGCCGGGGGGTGACGACGCGCGTGCCGTCGGAACGGATCATCTTGCGGGGGTCAGCCATGAGAAGAGGAATGAGGACGCCGATGCCTGTGAGAACGAGGAAACCAATCTAGGGTGCGGCGGTGCGTCAGCGTCCCGTTCTGGGCGGCAGGAGAGCGGGCTGTGCGTACGTAGGTGCCGTTGGAGACTGCGCCGGGAAAAATACGGGACTCGTTCAGTATGGAGAATTCGCAGGAGAGGGGACAAGGTTCGAGCGGTGCTCACCGGAGTCGGACTGCGGGCGGCAAAGGAGGTGAGCAAGGCCGGGCGAGGCGGGGCGAGCGGGAGGTGGTACGCACGGTGTTGTCGAAATTGTTGCCGAGGGAGACGGCAGCGCCGACGACGCCGCCGAGGTTGAAGATGGACCAGAAGATGCCGATGAACATGCCCTTCTGGTCCTCGGTGGGGTAGGCGAGCATGAGGGAGCCCTGAGCGGTCCAGAGGAGGCCGGCGCAGATGCCGAGGACGACGCCTGCGCCGATGACGAAGCCGCCGGCGTCGGGGTGGATGTTGTACGCCCTGCGTGCACATATGTCGGTGAGTGTATGTCGAGCGGAATAAAAGAGAGACATACAGATACGAGCCGATGTAGAGGGCGTAACCGGTGGAGCCGAGGAGGAGGGTGAGACGCGAACCCAGCACGTTGTTGATCGATCTGTCCCCGCCCGTCAGTCCGCCGCGAACTCTAACTCAAACAGAGAGAGACGGACCCGGCGAAGAAGGCGGCGACCGCAAACGTCGCGTAGAGCGCCGAGTTCGCGTTCGAGTTCGTCGTCGAGTCCAGCTGCCCCCCGCCCCCCAGCCCGGTGAGCGCGTTGAAGAGGCCGGGGCCCATGAAGCACACGAAGCCCAGGAAGAACACCTGCACGACCGGGTTGTAGTACACGCCCTTGAACCCGCGGTACTGCGGGTGCGTGTCCAGCGAGTGCACCGCGCTCAGCCCGTCGCTGCCTCCGCCCGCCCCCGCGCTCCCCTCCCCGTCGCCGTCGCCGTACCCATAGCCGTATCCGACGCGGCTGTCTGCGGACGCGCCGCTGCCGCTCGCGCTCTGCGACATTGCGTATATCTCCGCCTCCTTCTCGCGCCGCGCGCGGTCGAACATGCTGCTGCGCGCTGCTCGTGACTGATCGTATCCCTGCTCGGTGCGTGCGCGCGCGTCAGGCGCTCTGTGGTCTGTGCGGTGCTGTACGGGAATCGTGGGTCGTGAGAATCTGAAAGGTAGAAAGAGGGAAGGAGGGACGAGGGCGGCTCGCGTCGCGCGACGCCGGGGAGAGGGGGAGAGGCGAGCAGCAGGAGAAGTGCGGGGGAGAAGCGCAGGCTAGGGAGTTGGATGATATATACTGTACGCGATCAGCGCTGGACGATCAGGAGACTCACGCTAGCCAGCTCCCCAGGCGCCCCGCCCCTCTGAAGTCGACGACCCGCAGAGCCTCCGAGTCCGACAGACCACTGGCCGTGCTCCTTGGCTGCCCCCGGGCGACCGATCCTGTCTCATCGCATCAGAAAACGCCGCTCGAGTGCCCACCCTCTTTCCCTCCAATCGAGATCAGGCACCACGCCCTCTCCCGCCCTCCTCTCCGTCAATAATCTCTCGCTCGCTCTCTCTCCGCCCGCCTGCAGTGCTCGCCATTATGTAAATCTTCCCAAGCCTCGGACGGCTCCTGCCTCGAGCACATACACGCGCGCGTGACCCCCACACCTGCCCGCGCACGCGGGTCACACCGGCCACTGGCCACCCGTCCTCGAGGCAGCCCGGTACCGTGACGGACGCGCGCCGCCACCAGCTAGCGCTGTTCCCGCGTATACGGCTTCCTCCGCTAGTCTCTGCAGCCTCCCATTCCCCCGGGCTCCCTCCAGACCCAGGCCCCGCCCATCCAACGCCGACAGCGGCGCGTCTTGTATTATCGCTGTATCTTCGTCGGCCCCGCTAGTCCTTTCCCGGCCGTCTTCGCCCTCGCCGGACGATGGGTTTGGCAGGTGCTTTCCCTATCCGCTCTTCCGACAGCCGTTTGCAGTGCACTGCTTACTATACTTCCCTCCGCGACGGATGCACGAATTAGAGTTCTCGACCAGGAATATATAGGGCGGACGCTTGAACTGCCCAGCCGGGCTGACACTAGACGTATCATCATTGCTACGTTGTATCGTTGTTACGCCGCAACGCCAGCTATCGAATGGGGGGCTTCCCGATACACTCGTCGAGCCCCACGCTCGGGGCGACAATCGCGAGCTTCCGGATAGGCTCCGCGCCAGCTTGTAAATCATTGTGAGACACACTTCCCTGGAAAGGCCCGACAGCTCGATCCAACCATGACTACCAGCAGACCTTCGCAGTAGCGTATCACCGTTCATTGACAGCGAGATAGCAGGCGGTTACATCAGTGTGCGAATGTATAAAGTCGTAAGGTAGAATCATCAACAACGAGAAAAAAGTTCTTCGGAGTCAACCAGCAAACCCCCGTACAACTACAGTATGTACTCGTACGCGAGTCGTGCCAGCGGGAGAAGGAGGGAGGGGGAGAGGAGAGGCCATATGTGTTTGTCCTGCGAACGTCACGGAAGACCCGGTACCCAAGCGAGGCGCGAGTTTCGCACGCAGCAGAGCGCACGGCGCGTAGATAGACATCCGCACGTTTACTCGGCGTGCGCGACGCGGTCACGGAGGCCGTCGGCGGACACCGTCGGCTCGTGCTGGGTCGGCGCGAGCTGGCTGGCCTTGCCGTGGACGCTCACGAAGATCGGGCGGACGACGGTGCCGTAGAGCGTTTGCGCACCCTGGAGGAGGGGAAATCAGCGACGTCAGCACGATCATGACGCAAGCACACGAGGCCGTGGGAGACGCTGGGACGTACGCGGAACTGCGGGAGCTGGAGCCAGAGGATGAAGACGCTCTTGAAGGCGAAGTACCAGGGGAAGTAGTAGAGGACGAGGCGGAGGGCGAACGACTCGAGGAAGTTGAAGAAGCCGAAGACGATCCAGTACGTGAGCCACTGCACGTCGTCCTGGTTGCCGGGGCTCTCGAGCGCCCGGACGGACAGGAAGGCGGGGAGCGCCCAGCCGACGAGATTGGAGACGGGCGAGGCGAACGCGTTGACGCTGTGGAGGATGGCGACGAGGACGACCGCGCCAATGAAGGCGTAGCTCTTGGGGATCTGCGTGCGCTGCTCGAACGTGTTCAGGAGCGGGTACTTGGAGAGCTGGCAGACGTGTCGCGTGATTAGCAAAAATCGAGCCGGTGACGCGCAGCACACCCGCACGGACGGCGAGGGCGCTGTATGCGCGAGGCACGCACCTCCTTGTCGAGCTGGTTGACGTAGTAGTTCGCCTTGTCCTGGGCCTGGATGAAGGCGGGGTGTTGCTGGACTTTTTGAGTTGCGGACATCTGGCAAATGGCAGCCGCCATGAGCGCCGTGCTCGCTGTGCTGGCATCCCGCAACGAAGAGGCACGCACCTTGGTCGTCTAGGGTGTCGTGTACGAAGTGGTGGACGTTACGGTGGTGGGTTGTGGATGAGAGAGAGAGAGGAGGGAGGAGGTAGGGAGGGGCGAACCGGGTTGATATGGGCTTTGATGACGCGTGTTTGTCGGTGCCACGAGTACGTCAGACTGGGCGCGGTCCTCCTCATCCACGGCAGTCCTCCACTCTCCAGCCATGACGGTCGACTACGCCAGCGTACAGGCACGCACTCCCCTCCGTTTCCTTGTGATTAACACCTCTAACTCGTCTACAGGCGCTGCACAAGGCCTCCGCGCCGTTCTCTCCTTACATCTCCGTCGCCGCCCTTCCGTACATCGCCTTCGTCCTCCTTGGCGCCACCTTCGCCCTCGCCTTCTACTTCTCCACGTCGGTGTCCTCCAAATATGTCTGTCTCTACCCTCATGCTCACGCACACGGCCCACAGCCTCCCGAAGGACAAGATCCCGGTGCGCGAGCTCGCAGTCGCCTCCACCGCGTCCCTTCTCGGCGGCTTCGGCGTCGTGGCCATGTTCTGCACCGCCGGTGTCTACGTGTAGCAATCCCATATCCCCCGTGCTGCGCGCGCAGCCTTCCGGATACGCGCAGTGCGATAAGACCATGCAGGCAACACGCAGGCTAGTTGTTAACGCGCCAGCCGAACTTGCATTTGACGCACTGCGGGACACGAGCGAGGTGAGTGCGGGTGCATATGCGGAGAGCGGGCTACATACGGTATAGAAGATGGTCGAGCCCTCGTCTGCGCTCCGCAGCTGTAGAGTTATCGAGTCAGCAATGAACACGGCGAGGAGTGACGCGGGACGCACCTGTGCCTCCTTGGAATACGCCTCCATGTGTCCGCACTCTGGGCACTTCTCTGTTACCTGGACCCGAGCGCCATCAATATACGCGTCTCGCGGCGTCGGCAATGATAACGCACCTTCAGCAAGTCCTCGTTTGCAGCATGCTCTTTCGTCTGAGTCTTTCGCTTCTGTCTGAGGGCGGAGGGGAACGCGTCTGGGTGGGACCTCGTTACGATCTCGATGTTCTCGTAAGCTGCACAAGAATGAAAGGCATATCAGCGTGAGAGGAACGCGATAGAGGCGCAGAAACGTACAGCTCGCTGCTTCGACATGGCCGCACTGCTCGCAAGTAACCTGGAATTGGCCGTCCTGCGGCAGATTGAGCAAGGTGCCGCAATCGGGGCAGAACAGCAACGATCCTGCGTGATAGTACGCAATGAGCTCTCGTATTTGGCGTAGCTAGGATCTCTGAGGGACATACCAATCTTGTCAGCGTGGCGGGGCATGGCGAAAGTGGCTGAAGAGTGCAGAGGACGAGGTGCAACTTTCTACTCACAGACGCCCACGCGCGGTCCGGAATAGGCATGGGCGCTTGATGAGAGCGTCGATCAAGATTGAAGTCGTCCAAGTTCTGTCGCTCTTGGCCACAGGCACCCACAACACACAACCGGCCGGGTACTCAACGAACAATGTCTCTTCCCCTGGACCCCACCACCCAGGCAAACTGGCAGGATGTCGCCTCCGAGCACGTCGACTTTGACTGGACGCTCGATTTCCACAAGGAGACCATCTCCGGCTCCGTCACCCATACCCTCGTCTGGAAGAAGGCGGACGTCCGGGAGGTCATGTAAGTGCTCGCATGTACATATTCTGCTAATGCTCACCGAAGGCGCGTTTGACACAGTTTTGATGCCCAACATCTGGATGTCCAAAAGGTCATCGTGGAGGATCGGCCTGGGAACGTACGTTCATCTCGTTGGACTTGCGCTGAGTCTCACTACTCACTGCACGACGTAGTTCACTCTTGGCGCGGAACATGAAGTCATGGGCGCTCCACTCAAGGTCGTCCTCCCGTCCTACCGCGCCGTCGGGGACAAGACCCGCGTGCAGATCTTCTACAGCACTACCAAGGACTGCACCGCTGTCCAATGGCTCGACAAGGAGTACGTTGCTTGTACTGCGCGAGGTCACCCCACAGCTGATGATGTGCCGCAGACAAACGCAGGGAAAGAAGTTCCCTTTCATGTTCAGCCAATGCCAGCCCATCTACGCTCGCAGCCTCGCTCCGCTCCAGGACACGCCCTCCGTGAAGATCGTACGTTCGTATCGCACATCCTCCCATGGGACCCAGTCTGACATGCGGTTTAGACCTACACTGCGAAGGTCAAGTCCGTCCTCCCCGCCCTTCTCTCCGCCATTCGTGTCTCTCCTCCGTCCGACGGACCGGCGCATGACGGCAAGGAGATCGGCAAGGATGCGGTCACGTACGAGTACAAGCAGGTAACACTACCGTCCGTCCTGAGACAGTCATAGCGTACTTATAGGCCGCGCCCTGTAGCCCGTCCCCATTCCGCCGTACCTCATCGCCATCGCCGCAGGCAACTTCCGTTACCGCGCTCTCCCCAAAGTCGAGGGTAAAGAGTGGACGATCGGCGCTTGGGCAGAACCTGAACTCATCGACGCGACGTACTGGGAGTTTAGCGAGGATACCGGCAGGTCTGCTTACACGCCCTCAGTTCCACTGGGAAGCCCGTGCTTAACATATCGTGATCAGGTTCTTGTCCACGGCAGAGAAGATTCTACCGCCATACCGGTTCGGGGTGTACGACGTCCTTGTTCTCCCGCCCTCCTTCCCTTACGGTGGTATGGAGAACGCCTGTTTGACGTTCCTCACTCCCACACTCTTGGTTGGCGATCGCACTCTGGTAAGCTCGAAGCGGATCTCATAAGAGTCCATGATTTTACCACAGCAATCTCCAGGTCGATGTCGTGGTGCACGAGCTCACTCACTCCTGGTTCGGCAACGGTGTCACGTATGTCCGTTCATGAACTCCCGTCTCCTCTCCTCTCACCCAAACTCCTCATAGGCAAGCGAACTCGACACACTTTTGGCTCAACGAGGGCTGGACGACCTACATCGAGCGCGTGCTCCTGCAGCTCCTGCACACGCCCGCCGACCGCGGCTTCTCCTTCCTCATCGGACGCAAGTCCCTGGAAGACGCGCTCAAGCAGTACGAGCACAAGCCCAAGTACCAGCGGCTCGTCATCGACTTCGAGGTCGGCGAGGACCCGGACGACGCGTACAGCACGGTGCCGTACGAGAAGGGCGCGAACTTCCTGCTGCACCTCGAGCGCATGCTCGGCGGGCTCGACGCGTTCCTGCCGTACGTGTTCGACTACGTGAGCACGTTCATGGGGAAGAGCATCACGACTGAGGACTGGAAGGCCCATCTGTACGCGTACTGGGAGAAGCATGGCGGCGAGGAGAAGATCAAGGCTCTCAACAGCGTCAAGTGGGACGAATGGTTGTACGGCGAGGGTCTCAAGCTGCCCGTGGAGATGATCTATGACACCGCCCTGGCACGCGAGGCGTTCGCGCTCGCGGAGCGGTGGGACGCTTCCCGGAAGGAGGCTGACGTCTCAAAGCTCGGCTTCCAAGAATCCGACGTCGCCTCCTTCAACGCCAACCAGAAGAGTACGTACTCATTCCCTCTTCTCTCCTCTCATAGCCGCGCCCATGCTCACCTCGCCCTCTCAAGTCGTCTTCCTCGAGCGCCTCCAGTCCTACGCTGCGCTCCCGCAGTCGCACATCAAGCACCTCGGCGCCGTGTACGGCTTCCTTGACACGCCAAACGCCGAGCTGCGCTGGCGCTTCTACGAGGTAGCGCTGCTCGACCCCGCATCGCCCGCCGCGCAGGAGTTCGCGCCCGCGGCGGCGCAGTGGGTCGTCGGCAACGACGGGACGGGCATCGTGCGCGGGCGGATGAAGTTCTGCAGGCCGACGTTCCGTGCGGTCGCGCGCGCGAACAAGCAGCTCGCGGTGGAGGTGTTCGGGAAGCACAAGCTGTCGTTCCACCCGATCGCGAGGCGGTTGATCGAGAAGGTACGTGGTACAGTCTCTTTGTCTTGGGTGGCTGATGCTGAAGGAGGATCTGGTTAGGATCTTGGGCTCGCTTGAGCGACAGCCGGAATTTGAATAGTGGCGTTGAGGCATTCAGGAGATAAGTACGATGCTTGTTGTATGTACTAACATCAAGTCCAATCACGGAACTATGTAGCGTTACTCGACCTCGGCGCTTCGGTCGACACGATGATGTGGCGGATGGTCCTGCGGATGGTCTTGAGCTTGGAGCCGGCGCTTGGTGGAACAAGAAACCCGCTAGCTGAATAACTGGTCGAGTCTAGCTGATGGCCCGTCTAATGGTCCTTGCGCCGTGGACATTACGAGGCATCCGGCACGAGGACACGCATTGATGGCTAAGATCCAAGGGGTCAGGCGCGCCATGCAATGCGGCATCAGCTTTGCCTAAGGGACCGCTGCGCTGACGCTTGGCTTGTTTTCGGCCATGCGTTTGGAATGCTAGAGCGGACGGGTCCAATCCCGCATATCCGGAGCAGGAGAGGAATCGACGTTCTCTTGTCACCACGAAGGTATAAATACCAAGGGTGTTCACTCTGCTCACTCCCCATCTCCAGTCTTCCCTCCCTCCAAACCGCCTCAACCCTCTCACAACCAGAACAAGATGGCTGCCACCATGAGTAAGTGCGCTCTGTGTCACGTTGTGCCCTTTGACTGATCTCCCTTCAGACGTTTACCCCTGCATCGAAGTTCACATGGTTGACGGGACGTCAGCCACGTATACGCACCCCCGGCAACTGCAAGCTCTGACAGGGAGCGTAACCTCTATGGTGATTAAGAATCTGAACCTAGGCACTGCCCCCAGCGCACGCGCATTCCTCCAACAAGCCGCAATGCCCCGGCTGACGTCGCTCCACATCATCTACATCCCCGCTCCTCCTCCAGGTCGCAGCGATTCCTTCATCTTCGATCTCCCTCACGACAAGTACCCCTCCCTGGACAGCATTGCTCTTGAGAACGCGATGGTGGCTCTGACCCCGCCTCTGGCCTCCCGCCTGCAATCTCTGATCATGGGCGGTACCCGCATGCCCGGGCCCAGACTCCGACTCGAGCCGTTTTTGGCTTGCATCCCCCACTTCGCACATCTGGAGTACCTCCAGCTGAGGAACTGTTTTGGCGCGCCTGGACCCATCGTTCGCGCTGCCCCCGGAGCCATCATTCCCGCACCTCCGTTATTGAGGACTGTGGATATCAAGGACCACCCCCTCGCCATCCGCGAGATCATGTCTGACCTGGACACTCTGAGCGATGCGGACGTGACGCTCTGCGGCGAGCTGCGCGGCCTGGGGATCACGTCCCCCTCACAGTGCGGTGAAGCGTTTTTGGGGATGCTCGGGAGGTACACCGGAAACCTGCCCATCCTCAAGGATGTCAGGAGAGTTGACGTGACCAGCACTATGGCCAACTGCGACGTCGTCGCCTGGGTATTGCCTGAGGACGAACATGAGGCGTCGCTAAGCCTCGCACTCCGCACGGACTTCTGCGGCAACACGGACATCGTTGCGGTATACAGCAGGGCGTGGCTCCTTTCGTACATGGTCGAACACCTCCAAGACATCATCCCCCTTAGAAACTGGGTCACGCACCTCAACGTCGTCGGCGAGGTCGAGGCTGTCGAATCCCGGATTTGGACGCGCGTCCTCAAGCGATTCCGCCGTCTCACCCATCTCAGCGTCAAGGACGAGACGCGTCGCCGATTCCCTACCAATCTCCTGGTGGGGCTGGTTCCGGCGCCTACTGGCGGGCCAATCTGCCACGACATGCAATCCCTCGAACTCTGCGGCGGCCTCAAGGACGAAGATGAGCTGCGGGTTCTCTGCCAATGCCTCGACGCGCGACACAAAGTGTGCGGGTGCGAGCAGGACCTGGAGGACCTGAAGATCGAGCTGTATAGCGACGTGGCGTGGGAGCCGCGCGTCGTCAACAAGTACAGGGATCTGCTAGAACGCATCACGGGGCAGCGGGGTCTGGAGGTCAGAGTCAGGCAGTAAGGCCTGGGATCCACACTCTCGTCGGGTCGTTCGGCGCGCGCTATCGGACTGGGAGGGGCGAGCAGGAATTGGAATTTGGCCGTAGTATGATAATGTATGCCAGCAGGGAGTTTAGGACGCTTGATTGTATGGACTTGGGATTTGCTATGGACTACGATGTGTTCTAGACTCGGAGTCTGCAACTTTGCGAACTGCAATACAACGATTTGCTCATGTGAATGCATCCGCTTCCTGAATAAGTACATCGCCCCCAATGTTTTTTCTTGTTTTTTTTTTTTTTTTTTTTTTTTTTTTTTTTTTTTTTTTTTGCGAGAGGCAACGTTGAACGATCTCGAGGCGGGGTCTCACCAGTTCCACTCGCACCCCGTAAGTACTACAGCCTCCGTCGGGCCGAGAGTCGTGACGTCTGTGCTTGGCGAATTGGAGTATATTTTCAGGGTCTCGTGTCCCTCCCTATGCGTCCGCCTTTGATAGAAACGTTGCGCAATCGCTCGCTCGGACGTAAAGGAGAGATATCTGAGAAGACCGTCGTGCGGAGAGGACGATTTAGACGCGCGCTCGTCAAGTTGACATACAATGTTTATGGCTGTTTGTTGCTGTAGGCGGCGCGCGCGACCGGCCGGAGCGAGACTCTCAGCTCTCCCATTGGCGACTCCATCCCCTCTGGCTGCTGGCCACCCACAAAGACTTACTGGCTGCATTGCGCATCTCATGCCGTACATCATTGATCATCGTCTTAGACTACGCCCGACACGCCTGCGGGGTCGGAGCTGAGCGACTATGCCACCAGGCCGTCGGACCACTTTCACGGCGAAGGAGAAGTGGTGCACGCCCGTTTGGTTGCACTCGCGACCCCAAACACCACTTTCAAGCAGAAGTAGTACAGGAACTGGTGTGCATGGCGGTACGTATGTGGTAAGCACTGAGAGGCGACGGTGTCCAAGACGCTGCCCTTCGGTGTCCGGAGCCCCGCGCAGTCGTATGCCATGCCAGGCTTGTGAGTCAATATCGCACCAACATTTGCACCCTCCTTATTTGGCGTTGTCTTCCTGATGGACTCTGGGATACGCCCAGATTGAACATCGAGTAGCAGCCTGACCGAGTCTCGGACGTAGGATACAGACATGCGGGCGCCTAGCGTGTTGGACCGTGCGTTCACTGGTCTGAGCTCGCGTCTTCGAGCGCCGAACTCATGCTCACGCAAAGTAATTGTGGGAAGACAACATAGAGATCTCAAACAGGGAACAGCTTGGGCCCCACCACAACGGCCAAGCCCATCGTTTCCGGCGAGTGGGTCCGTGCGCAGTGGCGCAACAAGACGTCTGATCAATAACAATAAGCACGAACGGCTCAAAATCAAGTGAGTTGGCGGGCCGTGCGATACGGAAGCTTTGTCTTATTGTATCGTTCGGCTGAGGTCTTGTTAACTCGTCACTGACTGCATGCGTCCCTTCCGTTGACCCGCCCAATCACCTCCGGAGCCGACAAGCAGGGTAACCGCTCAGCTCCACGACAGGATAAATATTGCGTATCCGCTTCGTGCTCGCTCTCAACCATACACTTCCCCTTGCGCCGAAATCCCTCTACTCCTTTCACGACATCATGCTGGACTTGGTGGCTTTAGATTTTTTCGCACGTATGTGGACTCCGCCTCACATTATTTCCTGTACTGATCAATTCCTCCAGACGGTCTCCCCTGGATCGAAGCAAGCATTCTCGGCGGCCGGGGTTCAAGTTTCGTCTCTGCGAGTCTTGAGCAGCTGCAAGGACTGGCGCCTATCATAGATTCCATGAGGATCACGCTTCATCACGCTCAAGCAGTTATCGACGTGCATGCGTTCCTACAACAGAACAGTATGCCCCAGTTGGAGTCGCTACAGATCTTCAACGAGGTCAGAGGCAACGGGGGATCCATCATATTCGAGCTCCCTCCCAACCAGTACCCCTCCCTCCAAGACCTCACCCTCCGTAACGCGATGGTAGCTCTGAAGCCGCTGCTCGCCTCTCATCTACGATCCCTGGACATGGGTAGTCCCGACCGTGACAACCTTGAGCCGCAGCCGAACCCCTGGCCCAAGCTCTCACTCGCGCTGTTCCTGGACTGCCTTCCCTACTTCTCGCAACTGGAGCACCTTGTGCTCAGAAACTGTTTCGGGGCACCCGAACCCGTCTTCCGCGAAGAGCGCCCCGCCATCGAAGTCCCTGAACTGAGGATCGTCACGATAGAGGACCACCCCTACGCCATCGCCCCGATCGTGTCGGAACTCGCCCTCCAGAGGGATGTGGAGGTGACGCTCATCGGCGACCTGCGCGGCACAGTCATCACCATCGAACAATGCGGCGAGGCGTTCATGGGGATGCTCGGCCGAGACTATCCAAGGAATATGGGCGCCCTCGCGGGGATTGCGAGGATCGACGTGGCAAGCACGATCGACGACTGCAGTCTCCTTGCTCGAGGGTCGCCCGACGAGACACATCTCGGGCCGCCCAAGCTGCACGTCGCGCTTCGTACCGACTTCGGCCCCAATCCCGACCCGGTCGCGGCAGCCGCCCGAGGCTGGTTCTTCCGCTTCATGGTCAAGAAGCTGAAGTGCATCTTCTCCCACGAGAACGAGGTGACGCACCTTAAGCTCGTCGGAGACGTCGACGCCATCGACCCCGCGATCTGGGCACCCGCCCTCGTCTGGTTCTCCGAGCTCACGGACCTCTCGATCCGGGACGAGACGCTGCGACAGTTCCCCGCGGGACTCTTCGATGCGCTCAAGCGGCGCGTGGGCGCGAACGTGCTCTGTCCAAAGATCGAGGCCTTCGCGCTGTACGGGGCGCTGACGAGCGAGGCGCAGCTGGAGGAGATCAGCAGGTGCTTGGAGGTGCGCGGGTCGTTCCGGGGCTTTGAGGATTTGCGCGCGCTGGAGGTCGAGCTGTATAGCGAGGAGCTGTGGGACCCTGATATGATAAAGCGTCATCGGCAGAGGCTCTACCGGGACACGGGGCTGAAGGGGTTGGAAGTGAAGTTGAGGCAGTGATGCCTGCGATCCTCGTGGGCTACGACGCGGGGGACGGTCGGACTCCCGTTTGCTGCGCTTCCTTCTTGATACCTGTATTACGATACGATGAGCCTGTGTCAACTCCTGAGAACATAGTCGCATCTTTTACCGCGTTCACTTTTATGCTTGACGAGAGGGGTCGATGCGCGCGGACGGAGGCAGCGGCCCGCAGCCCGATCGGGCCATCTGAACGCGGATTGTTCGCTTTCGAGTGTCCTCGGCCTCGGCCTCGTCCTTGCTCTCTCCCGCTCTCGATCCATACCACCGCAAGTCGTGCAGCTCAAAGGACCATGGCCAACCCATACTCACGCACCCCAATCCAGAACCAGAACGCGTACGACGGGTTGCCCGACATCCACATGAACACCGCCAAAGGCTTCACTATGAGTGTCCCCGACGTCCGCATGAACACCGCCAAGGGCATGACGATGGACAAGGACATCCGCATGGACACCGCTAAGGCGAACACGACCATCAAGCAGGGCGCCTTCAAGGTTTGGGAGAAGGAGCTCCTCGACAGCCCAGAGGTCCGCCGCAAGGCCACCGTGGCCCAACTATGTGCGTACCAACTCTCCCGATCCGCTCGGACTTGTTGGGCGATCGCTCAACTCGCGTAGATTTCCTTGATTACTACTTCCAGCTGCTCGGATACATCGCCTCTCGAAAGGAACGCCGTGCACGTTTCGATGAAGACACTGCGAAGCGGAACCTCACCCAGTCCGAGTACGCCCAAGAGTTCAAGTCCTACCGCGGTCGAGAACGCGCCCTGCTCCGCAAACGTCGCGTCAAACTCCGCGTGGACCAGTTCCAGATCATCGCACAGGTCGGCCAGGGTGGATATGGTGAGGTATTCCTGGCACGGAAGGCCGACACGCGCGAGGTCTGCGCGCTCAAGAAGATGAAGAAGCGGACATTGTTCAAGATGGACGAGGTGCGGTTCATTTGATATATCCCCCTACGCGTCATTGACTCCCCGATCGTACAGGTCCGACACGTCCTGGTCGAGCGCGATATCCTTACCGCGACAAAGACACCATGGCTGGTCCGCCTTCTCTATGCATTCCAAGACCCACAGCACGTATACCTTGCTATGGAGTACGTCCCTGGCGGCGACTTCCGCACCCTCCTCAACAACGCTGGCGTTCTCAAGGAGGAGATTGCGAGGTTCTATATCAGCGAGATGTTCGCTGCGGTAAATGAGCTCCACAAGTTGGGTTATATCCACCGAGACTTGAAGCCGGAGGTACGCTCGCCTGCTAGTATTTTCAACCTCTGGCTGATATGGTCACCAGAACTTCCTGCTGGACGGCTCGGGTCACGTCAAGCTGACCGACTTCGGTCTAGCCACCGGAGCACTCAACCCCCAACGGATCGAGTCTCTCAAAGTCAAAGTATGTATTTGCCGTGGCAGTCCTTTCCTCACGTATCTGATACCGATCTAGCTCGACAAAGTGAAAGAGAACGAGATCATTCATCGTTCGACACTTGAGCGACGTTCCATCTATCGCTCCATGCGGCAACAAATCCCACGCTACGCTGACTCCATTGTCGGCTCGCCAGATTACATGGCGCCAGAGGTGCTCCGTGGCAAGCCGTACTCGTTCTCAGTCGACTACTGGTCCCTCGGTTGCATCCTGTTCGAGTTCCTGGCCGGTTTCCCACCGTTCAGCGGCAGGACGCCTGAAGAGACGTGGACAAACTTGGACAAATGGACTTCGGTGCTGCAGAGGCCGGTGTACGACGCGCCCGAGGACCAGGTATTCAACCTCACTGACATCGCGTGGGACGCGATCACCAAGTACGTCTCCTCACGTTTCGTCCCAAGCAACGACTCACATCCAGCCCTACCCAGACTCATCGCGCATGCAAGCGTGCGGTACGCGACGCTCTCGCAGGTGCGCGAGCACGGCTTCTTCAAGGGCGTGCAGTGGGACGACCTGCGCGGCGTCGACCCGCCGTACGTGCCCGAGCTGACGGGCGAGGACGACACGGGCTACTACGACGACTTCACGTCCCCGGAGGACATGCAGAAGTACGCGGAGGTGATCGAGAAGCAGCGCCACGTCGACCGCGTGCGCGAGAAGGAGGAGCCCGTCGCGCGCGGCGTGTGGGTCGGCTTCACGTTCCGCAAGAACGGGCCAATGGCCGTCGCGAACTCGCGGGCGTTTGGCGGCGAGGACGACGGCGCGCTCGCGACGATCTTCTAGGTTGGCGTTTGGAGTTCTTGCAAGGCCCTAGGAGGAGATATTCCCGACTGACGGAAGTTACGATATGAGATGACCATAAACGACGCATAACTCTTGTGATTCTTGGTACGATACCCCCCGATCGAGCAGTATCCGCTTTCGTAGCTTTGTAGTAGACTCTCGCTGTGAAAATGACCACGGCATCCACACACGCACGATCGATGGGAGCATGCGCAGGGTATCTTCGGCTCAACATCCACCTGGAATATGCGGGTATAAGACTACATAGGTACAAGCGTATGGTAGAGAATTACGGATCCGTGGATACATGCATGGAGGAAGACATTGACAAGCACAGCGAGATACACGCGACGACGCCGCCCAACCCGTCCCGAAAGCGAACCCGACCCCGTCCAGCCGTCCAGCCCAGCCGAGCGGCACGCCTAGAACCTGCGCGGGGCGCCGACGAGGCCCTCTATCGAGTGGTGCTCGAGCTCGTTGCGCGCCTTGAGGATCGCGGCGTGCATCTCCTTCATCGCGTTCCCGAGCTTGACGCCGAAGCGGGAGAGGATGTCGCGCTGCCACGCGTCGTACTTTGCGTTCACGCGCGCCTGCACCTGCTCGTAGTCGATGACGCAAACCCCGAACGACTTTTGCGTCTCGGACGTGTCGAACGTCGAGCGCGCCTTCTTGATCTCGGTGAGTAGCTGCTGCCAGTTCGCGAGCGAGTCGCCGAGCCGGTTGAAGACGTATTCGGTCTCGAGGTCCCAGAGCGACTGGAATTGGAGCCACTTGGCGACGTAGTCCTTGAGCGACTGGACCTTCGTCTCGATGAGCGCGAACGGCTTCTCGAGGGTCGCGTCCGGGAATCGTGTGAGCTGTGTCCGATGTGAGTAGTTGAGGTGAGCCTATGGTGTAATATGACGCGTACAAGAGACGTATATGTGACGTCTGTTGCTGTGTGCCCTTGCATCTGCAATCCGATCTCGTACCGCGAGCTTTGTATCCGCTTTAGCCGGCACACGGTCCCTGTGAGGGCGAATCAGACAAGGTATACTGGCGGTTTAACATGTACACATACCTAGCCATTCATGCAGTTGGTGGATCCACACTGCACGCGCGTGCTCGATTGGGGGATCAAGGAAGATGACCTGGTTCTGAATGCGAATCTCGTGGATGATCGGGGTCAACGTTAATGTCCCATCCGCCGTCTGTCAGACCGTTAGCGCATTTGTTGATAAGAAGACACTGCACACATCAAGCAGACCTTGTCGTTCTTCGCGCGCTTGTCTCGCCGCTTGCTCGCAATCGTGACAGGCTCTCTCCGACCGTCCTGGTCGTCTGCCCGCTCAAACTCGTTGCAGAAGAGCTGAATGACGTGTGTCACGCGCTGGAGGAGGATGCTCTCTATCCGCTGATCGAGCTCGGCCACCCAGTGATCAAGATTTGCGTAGCCTTCCAGGTTCAGTCGGTCAATCTAGGCATGAGCGTAAGAGACGAGGTCGGAGGGGAGAGCTGGAACAGTAAGCATACCGCAGTCTGGATCTTGCTGAGGAGATCGCGGAAGGCTTCGGGCGTGTATGGACATGTTGAGAGCTCCTCGACTGAGCGCAGTATGTCCTTGTACAGGTCGATGACATTGTTTGTCTTGTCCTATACAATGGAGTGAGCGGACCATACAGACGGAGCGAGGCCACAGTCAACACGTGCCTGGAGAATGGACACTACGCTGGCAAACTCCCGAACGAACTGGATATGCCGGTTGTCGCGAACACCGTCCGTGGAAACATACCGCGCTGTATCGTACTGGTTGACGAAGTAGTCCCAGCGGATGTTCATGCCTGCCAAACAGTCATGCCCGTGTTCTCGATCGCCCGTGAGCATAGACGGACGTACCACGCGTAACCATCCGTTGTGCCTCGTTCCGGTACTCCGCTACAAGCCACTCGATGCCCTTGTTGTGCTCGACGAGGTCGAGCGTCTGCCCATACGTACGCACCGTCTCCATCAGACTGACCGCATGCGGGTATACGCGCTTCGCGTCCTTCGCCATGTTCGTGATCGCGTGCGGGACCTGGAAGTTCTGCCACAACAGATTGCGGACCTCCTTGAAGAGCGTAATGATCTGCGGGTCGAAGTTGACCGCGAGCTGGTACCCGCCGCCGCGGAGGCGCACGATCTCGAACAGGCGGCCGCCGACGCCCATGTCGCGCCGGTTGATATCGTGCAGCCACGCCTCGTACACCGGGCGGACGTCGAGCTTCTTGCGGAACGCGGCGGACTCGGACTGCAGCTTCTGGCCCTCGGCGTAGAGCTCCCAGCCCTTGCCGAGCACGTCCTCGACGCGTTTCATGTAGGTCTGCAGTTGACGGTCGATCTGCCGTGCCCAGATGATGGCGCCGGATATGGGCGGGAGGTCGCGCATTTGCGACATGTGGTACGCTTCTGAGAAACGATACTGGGTTTTGAACTGTCCCCCGGGTGTGAGACTAGTATGAGAGGAGGGATAGGCTAGCTGACCTTCTCGTGTAGACGCTTGATATCCTCCTTGACGGAGTCGATCAGTTGCGTCTGGTACTCTTGAATCGCACCACGGATCTGCAAGAGTCAGCATACGGAGCTTCATGTGAAGTAAGACACGGTGAATACCTTCGGGCGCACAAACAGCGCGTTGAACTTGGAGAACACGCGGAACATCTCGTTAGCGTTGCGAGCCGTACCCAGTCTGTCACGCAGCCGTGCAATGATCTGGTTCTCTACACGAGCTACGCGCTCGTTGTACGCGTTCTCGGCCGTTACCCAGATTTCGTTACCCTCTGCATCTCATGAGTACGCTGGAATACACAGAGTGGCTGTGCCTACCTGTCGAAACATCGAGGGCGTCGATGCGCTTCATAACCTCGTACGCCTCCTTGACCTCCGCTTCCATGTCCATCCCGCCGATCTCGTTGCCGACACCGCCGAGACCTTTGGTTGGCGCAGTCATTACGGCCAGCTGCTCGTGCTGCTTGCGCCAGTCGCGCAGGTACCGGATGCGGTCCTGCAGCTTCGCGTGCGCGGAGACGACCTTGATGGGGATGAACTTCTCGTTGCGCTTGCGGGTGACCTCGCGCGCGGTGTTCGTGAACTCCTTCACATGGTCGTCCCAGGTGCGGAAGATAGCCATCGTCTGCGAGAGCAAGCGCTCGAACGTCTCATACGGCGTGTAGAGAAGGCGATGTGAGGTCAGCACGCGCAGGAGCGCGTCATTGAAGTCGCGCGAAATCGCCTCGGCGAGCGGGAGCACGCGCCGCACGGGGTACGGCGAGAGCTTGAGCTTGCGGTTCATGTGCATGAAGATCAGCACGACGGCCTCTTGGATCTTGTCGAGGTCCGTCGCGGAGAGCAGCTCGTTCAGTGGGAAGTCCTTCATGAGCTGGTTGTACTTGTGCACTGCACGGGCGGTGTGAACGGCGGAATGGCGGGAGACCTACCAGGGGCACTTACCGGTGTCCATCGCGTCCTTGAGGCCGGTGTCGGCGACGAAACTGACCGTAGCGCGGAACCGCTTCGCGTTCCGGAGGGCCTCCATGACCATGGTGACCTCGTCGCTCCGGAGCTGCGCGTCGATACCCTCGAGCGCGCGCTCGAGGGAGAGCCAGAAGTTGATCTCCTGGGACGCGGTGCCGGAATTGACGTCGCGCGTGAGGCGGGTGACGGTCTGGATAGACTTGATCCACTGGTTGACGTGGTTCTGGAGCGTGTTGAGGAAGGAGCTGTCGTTGAGGAGCTTGGGGGGCAAGTCGGAGATGCTCGGGCGGTGACCCTGCTGCAGGGCCTGCTCGACCGTGCGCTGGATGACGGGGTGGATGATGAGGTGCGTCTCGGGGATCTCCACGTTCTGCTGGAGGTGGAGGAGCGAAAGCTCGAGTTCGGCGAACTTCTTCTTGGTGACGGGGATGCCTGGGGGGCTACCGGGTGAACATGCGGCGAGTGAGAGGGTGTGAGCGGGGACTGACCCATCTTGGAGTCGCCGTCTTTGCCTCCGCCGCGGGCACCGACGAAGGCCTCGAAGTAGGGCTTCATTGCACCGCTGATGACGGCGTGCAAACTCTCGTATGGGGTCTCATCGCTCCCAAAGAGATTGAGGATATGTAGCTGCGTAGACATTGGGAATGTTGAATCGAGAACGGGACCTCGCTTGATGATTGCGAGTGTCGTGACATGGCTGGGGTCGTAAGTAAGCGTTGAAGTGATCTTGTAGGAGTATGTGGGCGGGGCGTCCTCGGCTGCACCAACTCAATACAGAGAATAGGGAAGTTGGTAAAGGGAGCTAACCTTCTTGCTCGTCCTTCTTCTTGACGACGTAGAGGACACCGCCGCCTTCTGCTGCGAAACGAGAGGCGCGTTCGTGAAAGTCGTCATCAAATATTTCCTCGATCTCTTCTGCAGAGGCGCTGAAGAGAGGGGGAAGGAGAGAGGAAAGGAATGAACGAAAGACTTCGGGGTCGAAGGTGATAGCGGTGGCGGGCGCAGGCGAGTCTGAGACGGGGTCTTGCAGATCGCCGTTGGTGTTCCCATTCCCATTGAACGAACCGTTCATGCGAGAGCCGTTTGTCAAGGGTGCGAGAGGACCGTCGACGGCAGACATGACGGCGGAGTGTGCCTAGGAGAGGGAGAGACCACTACGCAGGATGAGTGTGTACGCGAGCAGATTGGGTGTGACTGCGGCGGAGTGACAGAGTGAACCAGCGGCAACGTGCCGAGCGGGGTCGAGCTACACGCGTCGGCGTAGCAGCGGGAGACAAATATGACGACGAGAGGGACGTTGGCCGCTGATGTCGGCGGCGGCGAGGACGGGCGGGACGACGGCGAGGAGGAGGACAGGCAAGCCAACCCGAAAGAGAACGCGTCGGGGGCGTAGACGCCGATGGGCATGTGAGCATCGCTGGGCGCAGTGGCGGTCGCGGATCTTGGCCCGTCCCCCAACCTCCCAGCCATGCAATAAATTCTCTTGACCACCCACCACGACGAGCTCGACCCAGGAGACGGCCAGCGATGCTCTACAGACACCCCGCGGCGCTTCTCTTGCGCGGTCGCGCGCACTTACCCCGCGCGCTCTTTCACGCCTCCCCCGCACGCCCCGCACTCAAGCGGTTCAAGCTCGCTGACATCGGCGAGGGCATCACCGAGTGCGAGGTCATCAAATGGTTCGTGTCAGTGTGAGTACTTGAACAGCTTGCTCATAGCGATGTACAGGAACGTGAAGCCCGCGAGCCCCATCCACACGTTCGACCCCCTCTGCGAAGTGCAGAGCGACAAGGCGAGCGTTGAGATCACCAGTCCCTTCGATGGCATCGTGCGCGATCTGCTCGTCGAGGAAGGCCAGATGGCCAAGGTCGGCCAGGACCTCTGTACCATCGAAGTCGCGGACGACGTCGCTGCAGCAGACGATGCGGAACCCGCCTCTTCTAGCACACCTTCAGAACAGTCTGCGTCGGCAGGTGCGGGGTATGGCACCCCACCAGAAAGCGTGCAGCCATCCCATCCTCCGGCGGATGTAGCGAAATCTGAGCAGCACCATACACCACCACCCCAGGCGCAAACGCGTCGCCCCCATCCGCTCGACCCCAATGTCACTCCAGAGGCGCGCGCACACCAAAGCTCTGCGCACAAGGATGTACTCGCCGCGCCCTCCGTCAGACACTATGCGCGTCAGCATGGTGTTGACCTCGGTGTACTTGCGCCTGGAAGCGGCAAGGGCGGCCGCATTGAGAAGCGCGATGTAGATGCGTTCCTCCAGCGTGGTTCTACCCAGGCTGCTGCCCCGCAGGGACTGCACGCGCAAGCAGAGCACCCAGCCGCTCAGGAGAGGGAGGTCACTATTGAGCTCAACCGGACGCGCTGGAACATGTGGAAAGCGATGGAGAAAGTGCGATTGCTTCCTGCTTCTTCATGCCTGAATATCTACTCATACTCTCGATTCTCAGAGCCTTGCGATCCCTCAATTTACGTACGGACTCCTTCCAACAAGTCCTAGTACCTCAACGTGTAGTTTGCTGACGTGTTGACATTTCATAGATGCTCAACCTACCTGGATCTCACCGAGTTACACAGTATCCTGCCCATCCTGAACGCCAACATCCCAGCCCACTACCTCCCGCCATCCGCGCGCCCGTCGCCCACCGCGCAGGTGGTGTCACCCACCGCGTTCTACGCGCCGCCCGCGTCTGCAGAGGTGCCCGCAGAGGCGCAATACACGCGCCTGACCTACCTCCCGATCCTCCTGAAGACGCTCGCGCGCGCGATGCGCGACTGGCCGCTCTTCCGCGCGTCGATCTCCACTGAGTCCTCTGAGCACGCAGGGGGCAAGCCGTCAATGACGATCCGCCCGCATGCAGACATCAGCGTCGCGCTGTCGACCCCAACGGGGCTGTATACGCCGACGCTGCAGGCGGCGGATGGGCAGAGCGTGTACGCGCTCGCGGCGCAGCTCCGCCGGCTCGCGCATCTTGGGAGACAGGTGCCGTGCGCGCTGACCCCGAAGGAGATGCCGCGCAGGGGCGGGACGGTAAGCGTGTCGAATGTCGGGGGCGTAGGTGCGGTGGAGAGCGCGACCCCAGTGCTCGTGCCGGGCGGGGGTGTGGCGATTGTGGCGATTGGGAGGGCGCGGTGGGAGTGGGATGTGGAGAGGGGGGATGGGAAGGGGGAGAGGCGGCTGAAGGTGGGGGTGAGCTGGACGGCGGACCATCGGGTGGTCGAGGGCGCGGAGATGGTCGCGTTCATGGAGGCCTGGCGATCCTGGGTCGAGGCACCGCAGAGGCTCATCGGGGACGGCATATAACTCAATCTGTACAATATAAGCAAGTTCTGTGTATGTATATCCTCCGCAAGGGAGATGTGTGCGTGCCTAACCCTAACCCTGTGCCTTGGGGGGCAATAAACACATGGAGGGGAGGCTTGAGCTTGCCACCGCGCCTTGGGATGGGACGACGATGAACGTCCTCCGCACGCACTCTGCAACCCTCGCCCGTCGTCTGCACGCCCGCACAGGTGCAGCTCTCCGGCGCACAACGCTGAGGCTCCTCTCCAACGACACCCGCTCCCGTGGCGGTGACGGCTCCGGGTCCCACAGGGAACCGCTTTACAGTCAGTCCTCTTGCCCTTCCTCCTTCACCGTGCACACAGAGCCCATACGGACCCTGCAGAAAGGCTTGCGGACGCGTGGCAGAACACACCCACAAAGTGGTACCCTCTCCCCGTCGCTGCAGGAGCGCTCCTCCTCATATACATCCAATATCGAAGGAAGTCTGCCACGAAGGAGGTTGTGGTCGACGAGCACGGGCATGAGGTTGTGCGGCTGAAGGGTCCATGGCATGTACGTCCTTTCCTCTCGCGTCTCTGCCGCGTAGTGCTGGGCTCATAGCGCTCGTCGCGACCTGCCAGGTCCATGTCATCGGTGCGCTCCCCCTCCGCAACCTCTCCCGCCTCTGGGGATACCTCAACTCGCTCGAGCTCCCCGTCTGGGCTAGACCTGCCGGTTTCAAACTCTACGCTACGATATTTGGCTGCAACCTTGACGAGGTTGAGAAAGACTTGAAGGAGTATCGCTCCCTCGGCGACTTCTTCTATCGCAGACTCAAGGATGGCTCGCGTCCCATCGCGGACGCTGTTCTTGTGCGTCAACCTGCGCGATTAGTTCCCTCCATACGCTCTGACAATCCCTCTCTGCAGGTGAGTCCGGCGGATGGTCGCGTGCTCCACTTCGGCGTCATCAAAGACGGCCGCATCGAGCAAGTCAAGGGCAGCACCTACTCCCTCGACGCCCTCCTCGGGGTCGCGCGCCCCGGCAGCCCCGCGCCCACCTCCGTGCCCTTCCCTGAGGACGCACTGCACGAGGTGAACCACAAGCATTTTGCCGACATCAACGGCATCGAATACAGCCTGCACGAGCTCCTCGGCACGCCCACGCCCTCCTCGTCCGGTGCCTCGACCCCCACGACTGACGCGCCCCCGCGCACGGACCCGGCCGGCACGCACGCGACGAAGCATGGCGAGCGCACGGACGCGTCCGTCCCGCGCGACCAGTCGCTTCCCGATGCGGTCGCGCAGGACGTCAGCCTCGCGTCGGAGGTTGGGATCCGCCCGACGGCGGTGCGCCGCGACAGCTTTACGAGCGTGCGCACGAAGCCGGGCAACGAGACGTACTTTATGGTCATCTACCTCGCACCGGGCGACTACCACCGCTTCCATAGCCCCGCGTCCTGGGTCGTCGAGCGTCGGCGGCACTTTGTCGGTGCGCACTGTGACGTCATTTACGACTAAATCATGCACTGACGCTTGTGCAGGCGACTTGTTTTCGGTGTCTCCGTGGATGGCGAAGCGCCTGGAGAACCTGTTCGTGCTGAACGAGCGCGTCGCACTGCTTGGCCGTTGGCGCCACGGCTTCTTCAGCATGGTGCCCGTCGGCGCGACGAACGTGGGGAGCATCAAGATCAACTTTGACCAGGACCTGCGCACGAACGTCGGCAGGCGGCGCGACCACCCCGTCGGCACGTTCACCGAGGCGGTCTACTCGGGCGCGTCGCCGATCCTCAACGGCCAGCCGCTGGTCAAGGGCGAGGAGATGGGCGGGTTCTGCCTGGGGAGCACGATCGTGCTCGTGTTCGAGGCGCCGCACGACTTTGCGTTCAAGGTGGGCGCGGGCGAGAAGGTCAAGGTCGGGCAGGAGCTCGGGGACCTCCGGCCCAAGGAGAAGACGGAATGAGCGTTGGCGTTATTCCCGCTGGACGATGGATAGATGCATAGTACATTGGACACGACCTGCACGCACGCACGATCCATGTAGACTAATCCAGTACTAATGCTACACCGCTACGCTACGTCAGCCTGAGCACCGCGATCGCCTCTACGTGCGCCGTCTGCGGGAAGAGGTCGAGCCCCGTGAGGCTCTCTAGCACGTACTTCTTCCCGCCCGAGCCCTCTGCCGCCGCCCGTTCAGCGCTTTTGCGGAGGATGAGGCCGACGTCGCGCGCCTGCGTGTGCACGTTGCAGCTGACGTAGACGACGGTCGCGGCCCCAAAGGCGAGCATCTGCTCGATGAAGCGCTCGTCGGTGCCCTTGCGCGGCGGGTCGATGACGAGCGCGGTGCGGTCGCGGGGGAAGTCCTGCACGGTCGCGAAGATGTTCGCGGCGTCGCCCGCGAGGAAGGAGACGGCGGTGGGCGGGAGGGCGTTGAGGGCGGCGTTGCGCTGCGCTGCGCGGATGGACTCGGCGGAGAGTTCGATGCCGGCGACGCGCGTGAAGGAGGGCGCGAGCATGATGGAGAAGAGGCCGCTGCCGCAGTAGGCGTCGACGAGGTGCGTCGGGGCGTGGGGCGTGGGGCCGGAAGGGGCAGGGGGGAAGATGGCGCGGCGGACGTAGTCGGTGAGCGGGACGAGCGCGGAGTTGTTGTTCTGGAAGAAGGTGCCGGCGGTGTACTCGAAGAGCTTGTCGCCGACGCGCTCGCGCACGGTGCCCTTTTGGTCGGTCACGCAGATGTGCTCGCCGTCCTCGGCCGCGACGCTCGTCGTGGGTGCGCCGGCGTCGGGGGGTGCATCTGCGGCTGGGTCGAGGCGGAGGGAATCGCGCAGGAGGAGAGTTGCGCCGTTTTTGTATTTGGCGATGTTACTAGGGTGCGGGTTAGTATGGAAAGCCCAAGTTGGTGATGGAGGTCGTACGCGATGATGTTCTCTCGTACAGGTCCCAGAGCCTTGTTGATCACCGGGCTCGCGATGGGGCATTCCTGGAGCAGATATTCAGCGGGGCGCTACCATCAAGGTAAGAGAGTCTGACTTCGATGTCCATGACATTCCGTGTGCCGACTTGGTGGAAGCCGATTTTTAGCCAATCGGGCTTGCCCTCTATGGCAGGGGCGTCGCCTCGCTTCTGGGCCTTTTGGAAGGAGAACGGCGGCCGTTGGAAATGAGGGGTGAGTTTTGTGCGGTAGCCGTACTGCAGAGGGGAGCCGATGGTAGGCAGTATGGTGGGCACCAGCTCGGGGGGAATGTCTGTCGCACTAGTGAGCTTTCGATCGTGTGAGTTGTTAGCATTCCCATACTGACCGGAATAGTTTTTGTACGCCTCGACAACGGTCTGGCGTTTTAGGTCGAGTTGCTTTTCGTACGGGAGCATCTTACGCAGATGTTCAATGTCTGTGACCTACCTTGGAGAATCCGCGCTTACCTGGTACTGGCAGCCTGCGCATGTGCCAAAGTACTTACATTGGACCAGGGACATGTCGCGCCATTCGGCGTTGGGCTCGATGACCTCGAGGAGGTCGGCATGGGAGTACAGGCGGGAATGTCGGTAAACACGGACGCGGATGCGTTCGCCGGGGAGAGATAGCGGGGTGACGATGGCCCATTTGCGTTCGCCGGAGGTGGCGACGGAGAGGGATTCACCTAGGGAAGAGGGCAATCAGGCGATGCTATGCAGACGAGGTGTGTGTCGGCAGTGAGGCTTTGACTGCAAGCGAGGGCAGGCGCATACCTGTGGACGGCGAGAGGGCTGATACGGTGAGCTCGAGGTGCTGAGAGAGCTCGAAGGGGGGGTTCCAGTCGAGGTCAGCGGCCTTGGCCTTGTCTGCGTAGTCTGTGCCGAGGAGGGCGATGACTTCGCGTGAGAGGATGTCGTCGTGCGAGAAGGGCTCTGGAGCGCGCCGAGCGATCTTCTTGTTCTTCTTGTGCTTTGGCTGTTTCTTGGACGAACTTGGCGCGGGCGGCTGCTGATAGTCTGCCGGGGCGTCCTCGTCGTGGACAGCGTCGGCGGTGTCGAGCTTGACCTTTTTCTCTGGCGGCTGCGCAGGGGTGGTCGAGCGCGAGCGGGGGTGTACGCTGGCCATCTGTCTTGCAGGCCGAGTGCGAGAGAGGAGGACGCGTCTGAAAAGGGAAGGAGCAGAAAACATGACACGGGCGCCTAACACACGCGCGCGGAGAGAGAGAGACGCGACGCACGTGACGGGGGGATGACGCGCGACGCCAAGGTTCTGCCTGCTGCACTTAACACTCGCCCGCTCTCCGCCATCGCCCGCCCATGGTCCTCTCCCGCCGCACCCCCCTCCTCCTCGCCCTCATCAGGTCCGCGAATGCCCTCCCGACCCTCCTCTCCCTCTTCTCGGCCGCCGCGCCAGTCGAAGACGACAAGCCGGGCGAACCTCCCGGCTCCCCCGAGTTCTGGTACAAGCTCGTCGTCGCCATCATCCTCGTCCTCGCCGGCGGCGTATTCGCAGGGTGCGTCGCAGTTTGGCCTCGCAGTATACATCTATACTAACCGACCTCTGCAGGCTTACCCTGGGCTTGATGGGCTTGGACGAACTCCACCTCCGCGTCCTGGCCGCCTCCTCAGACTCTCCGGAAGAGCGCAAGAACGCCACAAAGGGTTAGCCGCCTCCTGCTCCTCTCCTGCTGAACCTATCGTTTATGCCCTATAGTCCTTCGTCTCCTCAATCGAGGCCGCCATTGGGTTCTTGTCGTACGTCTCTATAGCCACCCGCTGTCGGTCCTACCAGAGCTCATATTCCTCCTCCCCAGGTTCTCCTTCTCGGCAATGTCGTAAGTTCATACGCCCTCTGTCTAGAGATGCAAAGCAACGAACAAAAATGCGCAGATTGTCAACGAAAGCTTGCCTATATTCCTCGACAGTGCTGTACGTCTCCTGTCCGTTCCGACTTCCGCTCCCGAGACTTACCGCCCCATAGCTCGGCGGCGGAATTGCCGCCGTTGCCATTTCCACCACCATGATCGGTATGTCACTCACCACCTCTATGCACGCTATGCGAACTTATCCCATCCTCCGCAGTCATCTTTGGGTATGTTCTCGCCACTCCCGTCCACCCCATTTCGCTCATCACGTGTCGCGACTGGAATTACTTCACAGCGAGTGAGTACCCTTCGATGGTTCACACTCTCACTTGCTCATACAATCCCCAGGATCATTCCCCAAGCTGTCAGTGTCCGTTATGGCCTATCCATAGGTGCCTCCTGCGCACCCATTGTACTCGGCATGATGTACCTCTTCGGTAAATGCGTCTTCATATACACCGTTACCAGTCGGACTCATGGATATCCTCCACAGCGCCCATCGCATGGCCGACAGCCAAATTACTAGACTACGTCCTCGGCCACGACGAGGCGCATACATACAAGAAGGCCGAGCTCAAGTACGTGCGGATACGGAGACCACGCGCCAGAAATACTCATAGCGAATGTCCATCAGGTCATTCCTCGCCTTCCACAGGCAGGGAGAAGAACCCTTGCGGGACGACGAGATCAGTATCCTGAACGGCGTCCTCGAGCTGAACAACAAGAAGGCGGAAGAGATCATGACTCCTATGGAGGTTCGTAAACCCGACGTAACATGGCTCATCGTGCTCACCTCGTCACGCAGGACGTCGTCACCGTTGGCGCGGACCGCATTCTTGACCATGACACCGTGGATTACGTGTACGCATTGCTGCTATCGACCACGGGGAACGTTTCGCTGACCCCATACCATATCAGCCTGCGTAGTGGCTACTCGCGCATACCCGTGCACAAACCCGGCCACCCGCTGGCCTTCGTCGGCCTCCTGCTTGTCAAGCAGGTACGAATGTGCAATCAAATTCGAACCAAAATCTATACGCTAATGCTGATTGTAGCTTTCCGTTTACGACCCGTCAACAGCCATTCCAGTGTCCGAGTTCCCGCTATCGCTCCTGCCTGAAGCCCCGCCCAATATCAACTGCTTCCAAGCGCTCGACTACTTGTAAGCTCTGCCCCTCTTACACCCTAGAATCAGTATACTCACAGCCACACTCAGCCAAACCGGCCGCGCCCACCTGCTCCTCCTGTCGCACACACCCGGCGTCGAGGGCGGCGCGATCGGCGTCATCACGCTCGAGGACATCATCGAGGAGATGATCTCGGAGGAGATCGTCGACGAGACGGACCGCTACGAGGACAACGTGTCAAAGCGCCGCGCCCGCCGCATGAAGAACGCGGCCGTCATGAAGGGCATCGTCGAGTACCGCGTCGGACGCGCGAACTCGATCGGTGGCGACCGCACTCCATTGCTCAGTGCCAGCCGCGGCCAGAGCCCGCTCCCGCCGCCCGAGGGCTCGCGCGGGAACGGGAACGGGCACGGGCTCGAAGCGTCGGTGTCGGCGGCGCAGGGCCAGGGCCCACGCGCACGCCGTACGGGAAGCACGGGGACGGCAGGGACGACGGCGACGTTGCGCCCCGGGTCGAATCTAAACCCGCAGTACGGGAGCGTGATTGTGGGCAGCCCGCAGGACTGACCTGCCAATGCCCGAGGATGCACCTCGTTTTCTGGCGTAGTTGTGCTGTTTAAGGGCACTTCACTGCCAAGGAGTGTTGTTGCGTGTTACTGGACTTCTGGATTTCATAAAGCTGTACATACATAATACATTTGCCGCGTGGTCCCTTCTCTCTGCTAGTGTTTTCTGGACGCTGAAAAACTCGGTAGATAGGTATGGACGACAGTGTATAAGGTCCAGAGTGAGAGGGTCTGACTGGTGATACCGAGAAAGAAAACTGGAATGTAAATCCAGTGACTGAGAGGGAACTCCAGCCTAAACCCGGGGAAGAGGACAACACTTTGACAGTGTTACTACTGTACAGTACGGGGTCAGTGTTTCGTCTCGCTCATGCTCCGAATATACTGTGTAATGTGGAGACACTGCACCACCCACCCAGGAAGCTGTTGTCCTTAAAGGTGTGCATGCTAAGTTGTGATCAGTTAGCAGTATAGCCCCATAGTTTGCATATCGGCCCTGGGCAATCAACCTGGGGATTTTGCACATTGGCATGTAGATTCTGCAAAGGATAACAGGCAAGATTAGGGAAACAAGGACAGAGTCGCCTTGCAAAATTAAGTATTCTACATAGGAAGCAATCAGTCCGGAATTCTCTGAAGTCCAGCTGTCTGATCTGGCATGTTCTGGTATTTTCTTTGCAGATGCAACAAATCTGGTGTACTATCGTGACCCCAGATGTTGCGAATTCGCTTGTAGCTCCTTCACATGCTCGTAGTTCGTTCTGTAGAATATATGGATAGAAGGCTGTGGATTGTATATACACTCTCCATGATTTCTTGAAACAGGCTTGCATTCGTGAGGAAGCTATTTGAGTAATACCACTGTTAGTAGAGGGCTATAGATATCTTTTCGCCTGAAACTCTAGCTCTTTGGGTCAGAAAACTTGGCAACCTCATCTCCCGTATGATATAGTCCCTCGCCAGCTGACTATGATATTTTTTGAGTAACCGAAATATCTGTAGGGAGAGAGCTCGACAAGCATGACAGCTGTCTAGATTTGGCAAGCCAAATTGAAGCGGCACCTGAATATCCAGGCAGCAGCTACGCCAACGTCATTGGCATGTCTCATGAATCTCTCGTTCCTCATCGTTCTTGTGACCTCCCTCGTGCTCGGACTTGCTTCTTCTCACACGCTGCTCTGCTTATCATGGCAAGACTTTCCCCGGTCTCCCAGCACGGCCGTGGCTTAAAGACCATTCAGGGAAAACCGACCCGGAAATCCGGTGGCAAACCCCGGTCGCATCGCCCTCAATCCCACCGCGAGGTTCAAAGTTACTCTGAAGAAACCCTCGCGGAGGCATGCACTGCCATTGACGCTAACCCCGGGGTGAGCTACAGTTCTATTGCTAAACAGTTCGGTGTTCCCGAGACTACCCTCCGTGTGCGTCACAAGGGTATTCACTCCTCCCGGAGCGTCGGTCATGCTGCTCAACAGCTGCTCACGCCTGAGGAGGAGGAGGCCCTCTGTGACTGGCTTGAGCACCTCTTGTATGAGGGTGTCCCGGCAGACAAGCGGACAGTCTTCGACATGGTCAGGATGATCACCGGCAGCACCAAGCCGCTGAACGTCAAGTGGGTGCGCTGTTTCCTCGCTCGACACCCACAGCTCTTGCTTGGCCGTCCATACGGCCTCGCGCCTGAGCGCGCCCGCACTTTCAACCGCACCACAGTTGACAACTACTTCAAACAGCTCAAGGCGATCCTCGACAAGTACCACATCCCCTGACACCGCGTCTCTGATGCCCCGATTCTACTCATACTGGACGGGCACAACTCACACATCACACCCGAGATGCGCAACCTCGCCATCCAGAATAACATTCACCTCTTCCTTCTCCCGCCACATACAACCCACCGCCTCCAACCCCTCGATGTTGGTGTCTTTGCATCTCTCAAGAACGCATGGCAAGTCCATTGTAATGCGTTCTTCCAGACATCAAATGGAGATGAGATGGCTCAGGGCGAGTTCATCCATCAATACACAGCGGTGCGCACCCGGGTATTCACCAAGGATTTAATCCGTAAGGCCTGGTTGTGGTCGGGTATCACATCAGGGCACTTCAGCGCGGATTTCTTCACTGATCAGGATTATGCGCCGAGCCACACGACCTCTATCCTTGCTCATGTGCCACCCTCTTACCCTACCAAACACCCACTTTTTCCTGAGCACTCCTCTGCCACAACTGAGGAGCAAGCCTCCCTCACCGCCTCCGAGCAGCCTTCCATCCGGGGTGCTACTGCAGCCGCTCTTGAGCAAGCATGTGGACACACAGACTCGTCTTCTGAGGATGAAGACGAGGACAGCTTGGTAGAGCAAAACGAGCCCGCCCCCGTACACCAAAGTGCATCTCCCGCTGGAAGCCAAATATGTATGTATATTTAATTATGAGATAGTACGTAACTAGCTAACGTGTAAATTTGCAGCATCCACCGAAGAGCGCGCTACATTGCGGGACCATGCTCAATCTTTGCGCCGTGCCTCCTCTGTGCCCAATCCGGATACACCGACAGCTGCTCGTTCACATCGCTGCACACGGTCATGCTCGGAATGTTACACGCAGCTTCAAGAGCTCGAATCCCGTGTCTCAACTCTCGAGGATGAAGTAAGCGAGATGTATTCTTGCTACTGGCACGCCAAGGCACTCTCAAAACTCGCTGAGCTCCGTATCGGAGACTTACAACAACAGCTCAATCGTGCCATATCCCCGAAGAAAGCGCAAAATTCCGACCGGCCTTGCGAGAGGTAGTAAGGTAAGTGCCCAGACCCCGCAACATCTGGGGTCGCAATAGTATGTTGGAGCATATTTTGAAATGTTCTAGGCCAGGTATAGAGCCTTCTGGTCATTTCCGGTTCTGGATGAACTTGTTGCTGACTGTAGCCTTGGTTCTTCTGCAGTTTTCCTGATTATTCTGGCCCCTTCTGGGATAGTCCTAAGCATTCTGTGGCTTGCTTCATCTAATAGTGCTGCTGGGATGGACTGGAGTGCTTGAGTGTTCTGAAGAGTTCTTGAATATTCTGGCCAATACTGGCAGGTCCATGTACCAAACCATTTTGGTGTGTGACTGTTAGGACCGTCTGTTGGGGTTTCAGGGGTTGAGGTCGGAGTACCAAAACACCGGAAACACCGGAACTGAGGACTTAGGCGAAACTATTAGTAACGCGCAGGGCAAACTTGTTGTGTCCTCAATTTACGGAGGAGCAAGTACCGAACGGGGGTTAAGTCCCGAGGTACCGCGCGGGGGTAGAAGTTGGAGGGAACTACGGGAGATCGGGGGTACGGGGGTTGACCCGGGGTTTGGACTTCGAGTTCGAGCACGGTGCGTAACAGTGCCCCCCCTCTAGGCCCGAACCCCTGAGGGCCGTAAGAACTAAATATAGAGAGAGGAAGATATTTTTTAGTGCGACGGAGATGGGATCGGCGGCAAGGGTCGGGATCGCGATAGGAATGGGGGGCATATATTCTGAGCGGGAGTTGGACTTGGAACTTTCACCTCTTGCCCTCCACCACCATCCTCACCAGCCAACAGCACCATGTCCAACACGTACGAGCAAATGCAGGCCCGCATCCGGGAGCTCGAGCAGATAGTCGCGTCGCAGAAACCCCCGGCGGCCGGTGGTTCGGGGGCAGCCGGCGGTTCGGGGGCGGCCGACAGATCGGGGGCAGTGCAGGCCCTGAGGGCGACTCAGACCCCGAGACCCGCCCAAGCCCCACGAGTCCCGCAGACTCCGGGGTACCCGCCGCTGCCGCAGGTCCCGCGGGTCCCGCAAGCCCCGCGGACGCCGCAGGGACCGAAGTTGCCGCAAGCCCCGAAGGCGGCGAAGAAGACGTGGGCCGCCGCGGCGACGAAGAAGAGGAAGCGGACGGATGAGGCGGAGGAACTGGAGCACCAGGCTCGGTAAGTACTGCCGTGGAAGCGGTGGTCGGGGTTTACTGACAAAAGTTTCCAGGACTCCTTGCAACCGGTGCGGAGCCCGGGGGCTGGAGTGCTGGTTCGGCGGGGGCCCGCGCACGTCGTCGTGCCTTGGTTGCAAGAGGGCGAAGGGGCACGCCTGCGTCGGCGCCAAGGGTCTGCCGCACGACTTACAAGAGCGGCACGACAAGAAGACGGGGTCGGCGGCCAAGACCATGCCGCCGAACAAAAAGGTCAAGTCCGCCGCCGTGGTGCCGACGACGGACGACGAGATCGAGGAGATCGAGCCCCCGGTGACTCCGGCCAAGACGACCCCGAAGCCGGTCCCTGCACAAGACAAGGGCAAGGGGCGCGAGGTGGTCCCGGTGCAGGCCCCGAAGGCCCCGAAGGCGCCGCAGGCCGGGGGTTCGAGAACCGCCGTTCTCCCCCCGGTCGGAGTCACGCCTCCGGTCGCCAGGCGCGAGGAGGAGTTCCCGCTCCTCAACGACCCGACACCAACATGGGCGGCGGACCCCGTGACGCTCGCAATGCCCAATCACGAGCTGATGGTCCGCCTCTTCACGGAGGTCCAGAGGTGCCGCGGGGCCATCAAGCTCCTCCACGAGCGGATCGACGATGAGCTCGCGCAGCGCGAGATGCTCATCAATGAGGAGGTCGCCATCCTGCGCAAGGACACCCGCAAGGTCCTGCACCAGGAGCTGGCACTGTCGGAGCAGCGGATGGAAAGGGCCGTTGGCACCGCGATGCTGACGGCCCTCCGGACGCTCGGTGTACTGGAAGGGCCCGAGGAGGACGCGGAGGGTGAAGAGGAGGGACCGGCGGAGGAGGAAGCCCCGGCAGGGGAAGAGGCCCCGGCGGAGGAGGAAGCCCCGGCGGGGGAAGAGGGCCCGGCGGAGGATGAGGGCGAGGACAGGGAGGAGGGTGAGGTCGAAGGGGAGGTTGAGGCTGAGGCTGAGGGTGAGGCTGAGGGTGAGGCGTAGGCGGCGGGGGTTCGGTGGTCGGAACATCGGTAGTCGGGACATCGGGGCTTCGGCCCAATCTTTGGTAGTTAACAATGTACGGCTCGCTAATAGAAAATTGCGACACAAAAAACCGTGTGAAGTACCAAAATTCGGGGGTTAAGACAAGGCCCTGAGAGGTCCCGGTTTTCCGGGGTATGCGGTGTGGAAGTCCGCGACGAGCTCCTGAGCGTGCTCGAGTTCGGTGGCTAGAACCCACAAAGTCTCCTCGTTGGTGCCTTCATATCCCGCCCAGCAGACCAAGTAGAGGAGCTGACAGTTCCGCCGGCGGCGATCGATCTTGGAGTCGAGAATTTCGGAGATCTCGTACTCCGGCTCGCCGTCGATTTCTACGGGAGCTGGCGGGGGTTGGACACGTCCGGGGATTGTGTTCGGGGTTGCGGGCTCTAGCTGGGATACATGGAAAACGGGGTGTATTGCACGCATGGAGTTTGGGAGTCGGAGGGTGAAGGAATGAGTCCCGGCCTGGGCGATGATCGTGTACGGGCCCAAGAACTTTTTGGAGAGTTTCTTGGATGGCCGGTGATGCTCCTAAACAACACCCAACCGCCGACGTAGAAGGCCGAGAGCCTTTGTAGGGCGAGGCCGTCGCGAGGCCCTGCGAGGCGTAGGGGGACTTGTCGCGAAGGGAGCGAGGCAGGAGGAGGTTAGAGTCGGGGTGCCCTGGCTAGAGGAGGTGCGCGAGGTGACGTGGCAAGAACCGCGAGGGGTCGCGAGGTGATTTCGAGTGGGAACCCGCTGGACACGAGAGTCGCGGGGTATCGCGGGGAGAATTCACAGGGACGCAGGACGCAGGACGCAGACGCAGTTCGCAATAAGTCGCAGAGTATCTCGCAGGCGCAGTGAAAGCTCAGAGTTGAGATCCTGAGAAGGGGGAAGGGGGAATCTGCATTGCCCGGCGCTGTGCCGTGTATTTTACAGGCCGAGTCCGTAGCTAAGTCCATCAATAAATAAAACAGAAAGTCCGCGACCGCGAGGCCGCGACCGCGCGGCGCCTAGACCCGCGACACGGGTCCCACTATCACGGGACCGCGCCCTCGGCGTCCTGAGCCCGCGAGCGCCCGGACCGGGCCCGCGATAACCGGAGATCCG